>CAMZMU010000056.1:7679945-7867546 GCA_947311845.1 Poa pratensis | reverse complement strand
CTACTCAGTGCATTCTATCCTAAGGAGCAACTAGTGAATCAGCAAATAAGTAGAAATGTGGAGTCTAAGTAAATAAGCTGACATCATGGAGAGCTTATTGCACCAGAGATTGATCGATGAAAAATCTGACTATCAAGCAGTGCTGGATAAGTGTTACGCACCAACTGCTTGAGGACTGATAGTTTTGTTCAGGTTTGTCTTACAGGTTGGAAACATGTGAGATTAAGTGAGGTTTGACCGAGTGTTAGATTGCGTGAGTTACCTTTCGCATGTGGGGGAAAATGATATGGTGCAGGATGGATTGATCACCATTCCTACGGTCTCCTATTATTCACACTCTTTGTTGGATAGATGACGAATTGTGTACCTTGAACCCTAGTCGAGAGGCGACGATATAATCCTAAACCCTAGAATGGTAAGATATCTATAACCTATGTGAGGCAAGTGTTGCCGAAACGTATGATATACAGTGAGGATAAACACAAACCAAGTTTTGGAGGTTATCCTGCAATGGAAGTTTTTGCCTACCATGAGAGTTACGTTAGCCGCATGTGACGAGGGGTAGACTCATCAAGACCCATGGTTAAGGTCCCTAGGTTATGAATATGGGGGAGAGAACGTGGTAGAGCTGGAAGTATCGTCGGCTGACAAGCAGGGCAAAGATTTTACCCAGGTTCAGGGCCCTCGTGTGGAGGTAACACCCCTACGTCCTGCCTGTCTGTTATTGATTTGTGAATATGATGGTTACAAGGATCCCGGCGAGATGTCGATCTCGCTAGGGTTTGTGGCTCTGGTGGTTCGTTGTCTGGTTCGATGGCCCTCCCAGTCCTTAAATAATAGGCTGGGTCCCGGGTGTTCGTAACCGACTCGATTTACAAGTAAGGAAACTCTAAACCGACTATTGCTTCGCCAAACTTGAAGGATACTTCATCTTCGTGGGCCTCCCTTCATGGGCTTCATGTAGGCTCTGATAGTTGGGCCTAGTCGATACGTGCACCAGGTACCCTCATGGTAGGGTACCCGATAGGCATACCCATGTCAGTAGCCCCCGAGTACTTGTCTGATTCGAAGAGTCGGGCATGGACTCATACATCATGCACGTTATATATATTTTTACATCTGTATTTAGAATTCTTATGAAATACACATGTTAGCAATGCCGAGTGTTTTCATCGACTATGAGTTTTTGCTTATGATAATCAAGGGATATTAGCTTAGCAGGCCCGGCACACACGACGGATCGGGGCCGGTTAACTACCATTTGTGGCAAAACCATACTAGCTTTCAATCAAACTCGAGTCCCCGGACTCGAATCTGGAACAAACTGGACAGACTCGAAACGGCCGTTGAGGTCTTACTGAATCGAACTGCAGTATAATTTTGAATCTACCCAACGCGTCCGTCGGGGATTTTCATCATGTCTGCTGACATGGAACATTTAAGGATAACGCTGCTGGAGCGGTCCTTAGCCCAGCTCGACTGATCGGCGGGTCTTACCTTTGCACTTATGCATGCAGCATCCAAGGATCGTCGGATCAACTCGGGAATATTTTGAGTGTGATTTTGCTTATGAACTTAGTCGAATGTTCCGTCGACTGTACTTTTGCCATTATTCTATCGGGTGCGCGACAGCGCTCCCGATGGGAGTAGCCCCCGAGATTGTGCTTTATTGCTTGCAATGGAGGATAATCTCAAATTCTTTTACCCTGCACATTTTAGTCAAAGAAATTTTTTGATACGCTCCCGATGGGAGTATGATGCTGCAGTCGAAAGAATTTCGACTGGCCTCTATGACTTTTGCTAAAAAACCAACCGAAACTTATGCGAGAGACCACCCGAAGATATCATCGAGTGACGTTTTATGCCAGTTGTGAAAAAGAGAACAACGTCAGCAATGACGCATTTTGCGACTGCTATCTCTGACAAACGATGGCGTGCCTGGAGAGGCTTTGATAAGACGTGACCCTGTTCTGTGGGCCCGTTTTTGCAGAGCTGACCAGGGATAACGCCGCGTGGACTTGATTTGACCGTTCAGGCCTATTTTCACGGGGCGTGATGATGGCTTCCTGGATTCTCGTGCGTAGTGGGCGGAGTGGCCGGCGACGGTTGCTCTCCGTGGCCGCCACGTGTATGGCCAGATTTCGCGCGGAGCGTATGGATTTGTTTTAACGGCTACGATCGTTTTTGCGCTCTGTGGTAAATAGGGGGGACGGCGCTGGCAAATTTTTTACTTGCCATTTGCCCCCTGCGCCGCCCCTCGTCTCCTTCCTCGCGCTGCCCCTCCATTGTTCTGCGCCCAAGTTCTTTGCCCCACACCTCCTCCACTTTAGCAATGGCGAAAGGTGGAGGTGCGAAGCGTGGTGCTGCTGCCGCCGCCGCGACCGATGCGACCAAGGGCAAGAAGGCCGCGGCGGGTACATCTGCATCCGCCGCGCTGAAGAAGGGCAGCGGGGACTGGGCGAAGTCCACCGTCAAGGACGCCCATCTGCTCAAGCTCCGCGAGCAGGGATATCTGCCTCCCGCGGAGCAACTCGCCGTCCGCGCTCCCTCGCCTAAGGAGGTATGCCCCGAACCACGCGCCAACGAGCGCGTTTGCTTTGCGGAGTTTGTATCCAGGGGCTTCTCGCTTCCCCTCCACGACTTTGTTCGTGGCCTCCTTTATGCCTACGGGGTGCAGATCCACGATCTCACCCCGAACGGTATTATGCATATTGCGTGCTTTATCACGCTATGCGAGTGTTTCCTTGGCGTCGCACCCAGCTGGGCGCTATGGAAGACCATATTCATGGTGCGACCCAACAGAGGAGGTGGTCGCACCTACCCCGTGGGCGGCTGCGGCATACAGGTGCGCAGCGACACCCGCTATTTCCGCCTGAAGACCGTCGACTCCGCGCAAGGCTGGAGGAAAGGGTGGTTTTATGCGAGTGTCGAGCAAGAAGGAGTCGCCACCTTCTCGACTGCAGCTTACGTCAGGACCAAGGCGTGGGATCACCAGCTTCAGCCGAAGAAATGGAGGAAGCACGCCCTTTGCTGACTCGAATCGACGGACTGCTGGACAAGGTCACAGGCATTCATTTGATCGCCACCTTTGTGAAGAGGCGGGTGTGGCCCATCCGTGCCCGAGCGCACCCCATGTGGGAGTATGAAGGCGCGGGTGACATCACCCGAATGAACGCAGAGGAGCTTTCAAGGAGTGAGCTGCTGACGCATGTGCGTCACATCACCAACTTGACGACAGGCGACACTTGCAACGTCGACTGCCCTGTTGCACCATATGGGTTGGAGAACCCTTTGCTTGAGGTATGTATGTGTTATAGCCTGCTTGTAATGAAGAGTTTGCCATCGCATGTTTTGTGATACGCGATTTTTGATTCTGACTTTGCAATTTGTGATGTGTGCTATGCAGGGTCACTCGACTGCTGCCTCCCTTCCTCCTCTGCCTGAAAATGGCGAGACTGAAGAAACACAGGCACAGGTGGTGGACCCGAAAGGGGATCAGTCGCCCATCCCTTCCGCCACCACTTCACGTGTGGAGGATGTCGAGGAAGAAGCAGCAGAAGAAGTCCAATCTGAAGACAAGGCTCCTTCTGACCAAGAAGTCGATACCGCGCAGCCAAAGCGGCGTCGACTGGCCAAGAAGGCGCCTTCTGCTGCCAGTTCGCCCGCGAAGGAGCAAGTCTTGGAGGATGACGAGGAATCAGATTCACCACCTGTTTTCCAAGCCGCTCCTTTGCGTGCGTGCTCAACAAGCTCGACTCTTCCGCTTCAGTCGAGTGGTACCCCAGCCTTTGGAGGACCAATTTTTGGCGACTCCGAAGACGAGGAAGATGAGGAGCACAGGTATGTGTGTTTTTGAGTATGATATGAAAATGTTTGTGCTGTCATTTTTTGTGCTGACCATCCTTTGTTTTGTTGTGTTGCTCACAGTGCTGAAAACAACCAGCCTGGGACTCCTCCAGTCGAGAATGTTCCAGCCGTGGAGCACTCGAAGTCTGCACCGACTGGAAACGAGGCTGCCCAGCCCATGGCCACTGACGCTGTGTTGAAACAGCCAAGGCGGCAACTCCAGATGTCGGGACATCGGTCGCGGCTCCGAGCCGTGGATGAACCACGTGAGTAACTTTTTTGCTTGACCCGTTTAGTTGTAGGTCTGTGAGAATTTTTAGATTTTTGCTGAATCCGTGTGCTCGCAGCCCTTCTACCACACCTTGGCAGATTCTGCCAAGGCTTATGTCCAGGTGGAGCAGGAGAGGGACACCATGCGCGCCGAGCTCGAGCGGCTCAGTCGTGAGTTCTCCTTTTTGCTTTTGTTTTGCCCAACTTCTTTTCGCAATGCCTGATTTTGTCGAGTATTGAATACACGTAATTTTTGCTGGGCCAGGCGAGAAGAAGGAGCTGGAAGACGCACTCGCCGCGCAGCGCGAAGAATCGAAGAAAGAGCTGACTGCCGCCACCAACTCAGCTGCTGCACGCGAGCGAGAATATGCTGACCAGCTCGCGGCACTCGCGCAGGCCATGGGAGGTGAGTAATCTTTTCTCCTTTTGATATGACTATATACTTGTCGAGTGTCGTACTTATGCCTGTTTTGAATTGTGCAGAAGCTGTTGGCGCACCGGCCTCTGCAGACGTGGCGAGTGACGATCTTTCGCTGGAACAGGCTGTGGGCGGCTTAGGCGCTCTGTGCAACCAGGCGAAAGAAGCACTCGCCAAATCAACGAGCACACTTGGTGCTGTATACCAAGTGGTGTTCCCTACTGGCGTGGTGCCGTCGACGGTGGATGACTTCGCCAACGTGTTTGGCCCCGGGACGTCCACCATGGCGGGTTTTGCTCGCGCCAACACGGTACGCGGATCCGAGTCCACCATCAAGCTTCTTATGGGACATGGGATAGATTGCGACTATGAGGCAGCACTGTCTGCGTTCCCTCAGAAGCCAGACGGGAAGCCCATTTCGCTGAAGGGGGTGAGCGGAGCAGCCGCGCGACTGGCTGAAGTTTTCATGAACACCATGGAGCGCCGGGCACTCGAGACTGCCAATCGTCTGCTTAGGAAATCGAAATCTTAGGCTTAGGGTAGCTGTACCCTTTTGCTTTTTTATGCCTTGTAATGATACCTTCTGAACTGCGCGAGTCTGCGCTTTGTTTTTGCTACCTTGTTTATGCAAACTGTCTTTTGCCAATGTCTTTCATTTGGAGAGTTGTATGCTTATGACGCGAGTCTTACAAACTTTGTGTTTGTGATTATGCTCTTTGAACAGTCACGAGAACCTGCTACTGCGACTAGTTCCTCGCAGGCTCCAACCACCACCCGATCCCAGGGTCAGGTGGCAAATGATGCCAAGGTGATGGAGTATATGAAGGCTAAATATGTGAGAATGGAGCAAGATCTGAAGGACGCCCAGGCTGAGCTGAGTCGATTGAGGGCCAGACCCGCGTTGGCCACCCAACGCGAGGATTATGTTCTCGGGGAGATGGAGCTTGTGAACAGGCAACTCGAGTGTAAGTTCGAATCTTGCTTTGTTTTACAAGCTTTTTGTGTAGCTTTTGTCCTTTTGATCTAACTGGTGCGCCCGTATTTGTAGGCTTTGTCGACAACTTCCAGGCTGAACAGATTCGCGTGGAAGGACGCCTGGATAGCGTGGTTGACGACCCTACAACTGGGCGTCAACACTTTTGGCTTGATAGGTACCATGCCCGCATACTTGCCACCCTGAAGGATCGCGTCTGGCGAAGTGCTGAGCTGCTGGAGTTATGCCGGGCATCGTTTATTCGTCTGAACGAGACTCTTTTTCCTTCGGGGCCACAACCACAAGGGATTCGTGCTGTGTTGAACATCTTCCGCCAAACAAATCCCATTCGAGAGTTGCTGTCTCAAAGACTTGTAATTGGAGCCAACGCTGCAATGGCGTATATGCGTAGTCGAAAACCAAGGTTGGTGTTGCGGACACCTGCAGCCGGAGAGGTTCTCGAACAAAAAGACTTGGATGACACGATCCAAGCTGCGGAGACACTGATCGAGTGCACTCGCGAACACTTTGCGGCCCCGAGCTGCCCGTAAAAGACGAGCCTGAGGATTAGAATGGTTTGCGAGTGCAATTTTTGTATAGGGGGCAGCCCCCGAGTGTAATTTTTGACTCTTTGTATATTGTATAGTTTGTATACTTTGATTTTTTGCCGAGCCCCCGAGTCAATCGAGCGGGGTTTGTGAAATATGTGTTGGTTATGAACCGATGACTGTGCAGCCCCCGAGTATTCGAGTGCGGCTGCAAAGTTTTTATGTTCTTTGTTCGGATCCTTGTTACGCAGCCCCCGAGGGTCTCGGGTGCGGTTAAGGTATGAATTATGCAGGTGGTAGCCACAAAGGAGTCGAAGGAACATTGATTTTATTCCTCTTTTGAATGTTAGGCTGCAGGCCGCCTCATTAAAAACCTTCCAGTCCCCTTAGGTACCCTGGTAAGGAAAAGAGCGCGTCTGAAACCTGCAGCCATCCGACATATAGCCTATTACATTGTATGACTGTGAGCACTTTATGCGTAGAAACGGCGCAGATGCGCAACGTTCCACGGATTGTGAGAGGGTTCGCCTGTCTTCGCGTGCTTCAGTCGATATGCACCTCCACCAAGGACCTCCGTGATGATGAAGGGCCCTCCCATGGGGAAGCGAGCTTGTGCACCTTCTTTTGCTTCAGTCGAAGAACCAGGTCGCCAACGACGAAGGACCTGGTGCGCAGTCGACGGCTGTGGTAGTTGCGAAGGTCCTGCTGGTAAACAGCTGTGCGGGCTAAGGCCGTGTCGCGCGCCTCATCAAGCAAGTCGACTGCGTCTTCGAGTGCCTCTTCTGCGTCTTCTTCATTGTATGCTTCAACTCGTGGTGCGTTGAACCTTACGTCTGATGGCAGAATCGCCTCTGCACCGTAGACCATGAAGAATGGGGTGAACTGCGTAGAAGTGTTGGGAGTTGTGCGTAGGCTCCATAGCACAGACGGTAGTTCTTCGACCCAAGCACCTGCAGCTCTTTTGAGTGGCACCAGGAGGCGCTTCTTGATCCCACTCGTCACAAGCCCATTGGCCTTTTCGACTTGGCCATTGGATTGCGGATGCGCCACGGATGCGTAGTTGAGCGTAATGTCCTGCTCTTTGCAAAAGGTTTTGAACTCCTCAGCCGTGAAGTTTGTGCCGTTATCAGTGATGATACTGTTTGGGACACCGAAGCGATAGATGATGCTCTTTATGAAGTTGACTGCCGTAGTAGCAGTCGAATTTGTGATGGGGACCGCCTCGATCCACTTTGTGAACTTGTCGACTGCCACCAGTAGGTGAGTATGCCCGCCATGCGATGATTTTTTGAGTGGCCCAACCATATCGAGCCCCCATTGGGCGAAAGGCCAGGCCAGCGGTATAGTCTTCAACGCCGATGCGGGTGCGTGCGGCCTTGTTGCGAATTTCTGGCAGCCGACGCACCTTTTGACTATGTCCTCCGCGTCTTTGAGTGCTGTAGGCCAGTAAAACCCTGCGCGAAAGGCTTTGGCTACGAGTGATCGACTGCTGGCGTGATGCCCACAGGTACCTGCATGAATGTCTCGAAGTATGGCTTGGCCATCTTCGAGTGCGATGCATCTTTGGAACATACCTGATATGCTGCGCTTGTATAACTCGCCGTTGATAACGGTGTATGCTTTTGATCTTCGAGTCACGCGTCGGGACTCGGTTATGTCATCTGGTAGCTCGCTACGGAGTATGTAAGCCAGAAAAGGTTGAGTCCAGGTTGGCTCAATGAGAAATACCTCGACAGGGGGGTCCTCTGTGCTAGGCATTTTGCTTTTGGGTGGCGTAGTCGACGGAGGAGGCTCTCGTTTCTCCTTGATGGATCTGTGTTCAATACGCTCGAGGAAGACACCAGGTGGAATTTGTGCGCCAGTTGAGCCAAGATTGGCTAGCATGTCTGCTTCTTCGTTGCTTTCCCTTCCTATGTGCCTCAACTCGCAGCCCTCGAAGCTGCCTTCTAGTGTGTTGTACAGATCGCGATAAGCGATCATGTTGTCCGCGATTGCGTCGCAGGCCTTCATTGTTTGCTGCACCACGAGGTTGGAGTCGCCGTAGATCATCAGTCGAGTGCACCCGAGTGCCTTTGCCATCCGCATGCCATGGATCAGAGCCTCGTATTCAGCCTCGTTATTGGAGGGTAGCTTGAATCCCATCTGCAAAACATAACGTAGCTTGTCCCCTTTTGGTGATATGAGGACGACGCCTGCGCCTGCGCCTTCATGTTTCTTGGACCCATCGAAGTACATGGTCCAGGAATTGGCCACGTCTGGTGCTCCAGGTAATTGGGCTTCTATCCACTCGGTTGTGAAGTCGGGTAGGACTTGTGCTTTGATAGCCTTCGGGTGCTCGTACTTGATATCTCTTGGAGCCAGCTCGATGAGCCATTTTGCCACTCGACCCGTTGCATTGGGGTTTGTGAGTATATCACCGATTGCTGAGTTGCTTACCACGGTAATCGGATGCTCGGTGAAGTAGTGTGTCAGCTTCCTTGAGGACATGAATACAGCGTATGCCAGCTTTTGATAGTGCGGGTACCGCTGTTTTGATATGGAGAGAACCTCGCTCAGGTAGTAGACTGGACGTTGTATGCTTTGGATGTGCCCCTCCTCCACGCGTTCGACTACCAGTACGGTGCTCACCACCCTGTTTGTAGCCGAGACATACAGGTAGAGTGGTTCCCGTTCCTTAGGTGCGACGAGGATTGGAGGGCTTGTGAGGATCCGCTTGAGATCTGTGAAGGCTGCTTCAGCTTCTGGCGTCCACTCGAACTTGTCCGCCTTCTTCATCAGTCGATAGAATGGTAGAGCCTTTTCACCCAGTTTGCTGATGAATCGACTGAGCGCCGCTACTCGTCCTGCTAGTTTCTGCACATCATGAAGCTTTGAAGGCCTTTGCATGGTGAGGATGGCCTGTATTTTCTCGGGTCTGCTTCGATTCCACGAGCAGAGACTAGGTACCCTAAGAGCTGCCCGGCTGGAACGCCGAACGTACACTTCTTAGGATTGAGCTTGATATGGAAGCGTTTGAGGTTTGCGAACGTCTCCCTCAAATCGTCGAGTAGTGTGCGTTCTTCCCTTGTGGTAATGACAATGTCATCAACGTAGACCTGGACGTTGCGTCCAATTTGCTTTTTGAGGCAGTCCTGCATCATGCGCTGGTATGTTGCACCCGCGTTTTTTAGCCCGAAGGGCATAGTTGTGTAGCAGTAGACCCCGAGTGGGGTTATGAACGCCGTTTTTTCTTCGTCTTCTTGCTTCATCCTTATCTGGTGATAACCTGAGTAAGCATCCAGAAAGGAGAGTCGTGCGCATCCGGCGGTGGAGTCAACGATCTGATCGATCCGGGGTAGCGGGAAGTGATCCTTCGGACAGCACTTGTTCAGCGCTGTGAAATCCACGCACATCCGAAGGATGTCTGTATGCTTCTTTTCTACGAGTACAGGGTTGGCCACCCATTGTGATTTCTTGATTTCCCTAATGAATCCTGCTGCGAGTAACCGGTCGACTTCGGATTCGACTGCGGTTCGCTTTGGACCGGAGATTCGACGCATCGTTTGCTTGACTGGCTTTGCATCTGGAAACAATTGGAGAGAGTGCTCGGCGAATTCCCTGGGAATACCTGGCATGTCGGCTGGACACCACGCAAATATTTCCCAGTTCTCACGGAGGAATTCGACGAGCGCGCCTTCCTATGCGATAGGCAGGCTCGAAGATATGTTGACTGTCTTGGTCGGATCGGTCGGGTGCACCTGATGCGACCTTGTGTCATTTGTAGCATTGAAGGATCTGTCGACTGCCAACTTCTTATGCTCTGGAAGGAGTGTGCGGTCGTTGGTAATCGCTAAGTCAGCGAGTGATTCCTCCACCCCGAACATCTCGGAGATTTTGCTGAACTCGCGGTCGCAAGCATCGGACCTTTGAAAGTTTCCACGGACAGTGATGACTCCCTTTGGTCCTGGCATCTTCAGCGTGAGGTACGCATAGTGTGGCACCGCCATGAATCGAGCAAACGTCGGGCGACCAAGAATAGCATGGTATTGTGATTTCCAGTCGACGACCTCGAACTCAATCGACTCTGTCCTGAAGTGGCTTACGTCCCCGAACGTAACGTCGAGTTGTACGGTGCCTTCTGGGCTAATTGCTTTGCCAGGAACGATACCGTGGAAGGTATTTGAAGATTTTGGGAGGTTTTCGACTGACCTGTTCATTTTGCGGAGTGTGTCCGCGAAGATGATGTTTATGCCGCTGCCTCCATCCATGAAGACCTTGGTCATGGCGTAGCCTCCTATTTGCGCGTCGAGTACCAGAGCCGCATGCCCTGGTCGAGCTACAGCTGGGGGATGATCCTCTCGACTAAAGCTTATGTGGTTTCCGATCCCTTCAGAAATTCGGGCACGGCTGGAGGTGCCATGACAGCCAAGTTCACCTGTCGAGTGATTAGTTTTTGCTGCCTGTTAGAGGGGCGACCCTTTTGTATCATGTACATCTGCCCGTGGGGCTGTGGATATTGATCATCTTCCGCCCGTAGCACAGGTTGTATGGCACCTGCGAGATTTGCGCCTGGAGCAGGCTGTGGTGCGGGTTGCGGTGGCGGCTGTGGCGCCATGAGAGCGGGCACAGCGTTCGGCTGTGGTACGGGTGCAGGCATGGGCTGAGCAGGTGCTGGGCCATTCCTCTTGAGTCGTATCACATAGTCAGTCGCCATTTGGTCGAATTCCCTGCAGTTCCTTAGGGTGTGATTGGAGCGTAGTTTTCCGTCGTCCCCCTTGAAGAGGTGGAATCTGCACCAGTCGTCCATCTTTTCCTCGAACGACCGCTCGGGTTTTGCGTCGCTACGTTTGCGCCATTCTTGCCTTTTGTAGCTATCGCTCCGCTGCTCGCGATCTCGACTGTCACGTCGATCATCCGAGCGTCGATTGCTTCTATCATGGTCCTCCTTTGGCTGTGTGTATCCAGCCGCCATGAACTCGGGTCTGTTATCGTCGTAAGGACGTCTGGACCGTTTACGCCTGCGATCTTCTCTGTATGAATCTCTGCGGCTTCGACTGCCGCTTTCGTAGTTGTCGCGTGTTGGGGAAGCACGGGATCTGCGTACAGAATCCTCTCCATCTGCCCACTCAGTCGCAACTTTGATGAGGTCAGCCAGGGAGGTTGGCTTTTCACGACCAAGTGCCTCTTTGAAGTCCTTCCTGGCGAGACCTTGTATGAAGGCATCCATGGCCCTGTCTTCTGACACTTTGCCAACCGAATTGCGTATTTCGGTCCACCGCCGTATGTATGATCTCAGCGACTCGTCTGATCGTTGAGTACATGTCCTTAATTCCTCGAATGTCTTCGGGCGCTCACACAGAGGCTCGAAGTTTTTGATGAAGTCTCTGCGGAAATCATCCCACGAGTCATATGATGATGGAGGGAGTGATTTGAGCCAGTCGCGGGCAGTTCCTTCGAGCATAAGTCGTATGTACTGCATCGCCGTGGTGTTCGTGCCCCGCTGGCATGCCACGGCGAGTCTGTAATCTTCTAGCCACCCAGAAGGTTCTTGGCGACCGTTGTACTTGGGTTGCTCGCCTGTCAACTTGAACCGTTTGGGCATCCGCGTCTCACGGATGCGTCGAGTGAAGCACAATGCTCCGCATGGCTCTGGTTCGCGATCAGAGTATGAATCGCTGCTATAGGATCTTCGAGACCTGCTCCTGCTGGACCTGTGCCGGCGCGTGCTTCTCCTTCCTTCATCCGAGTGGTGGCTGCGACCACTGCGATGATGTGCTGCGTGTCGTGAGTCGACTATGTCGCGATCGCGATCCCTTGCTGGAGTTTTGTCTTCTGGCTGCATAGCCTGTGCCGCTAGAGCTAGCGATTTGAGTTGTTGGCGATGCAGGGCTGCGTTAGGGTCATTCGCCGGAGGTTGTATTGCCTTGAGGTAAGCACCTACGGAGAATAATGCACCCGCAGCAGTTTTGGGTACTGGGATTCCGTTAGCGTCCTCTGTCATGAACGACAGGTTACGGGTGATTGCTACCCTTTCATGTTCTGGAAGGCTTGCCAACCGCGACCTAGGTCGAGGGGTTGGTTGCTGTGTGGACCCGAGGGATTGCTCCCTTCGTCGGGCACTCGAGAGGCTGGCTTGCCTTTTGCGCTCCTCGAGCGTCGCTCGGTAGTTTTGCAGTCGAATTGACTCCTGCCAGTTGAAGTACTGGAAGGTCAACATCTCCTCTGGAGTGGAGTTTGGCGGCATCATAGTGCACTCCTTTATGACTTTATCTGCTTTTGCTGCCATCTCCTCCGTGATTGTCAAGGTTGTGACCCCATCTGGCATGGTTACCGTGCATGGGAATTGTGCAGGCCTGCGAGCGGCAGCGTCTGCGGATGATTCTGCGGTGAAGGCCACGTAGACCTGATGGGGCGTGACCCGAGGACAGGTGTATGTGCTGTCGATTCCAGTCATGGACTCGACATCGCCATCGAGGCTCATGTCAGAGCCAGTGTGTTCATCGAGTAGATCTTCGAGGCGAATCTCGTTGTCGATGTGCTCATCACCTATGCTCATCTCGGTGTTGGCGAAGCCATTACGGATTTCTGAGTCGAGGTTGGTGTTGGTGAAGATCTCCGAGTCGACGTTGTTGTCGTTATGAATCGCGGGCTCGTAGAAGTCATCGAGGGAGATCCCGCAGTCGAAACTCTCGTCGAGTGGTAGGTTGAAGTCGATGTTGCTTGTGTTGTATGCTGATTCTGCTTCCTCGCCTTGGAGTTCCGTCATCATGAACCTATCGAGCTCGCCGGTCGACATGGTTGTTGCGGGCGAGCAGGCTTCAGGATTCGACGATGGGGCGAGCGCAGTCGACGGAGCCTCGAGTGCACCCAGCGCAGTTGTTGCGGATCTGCTGAGTCCTGCGTGCCAAGATTGTTTACGAAAAAATTGAATGCTCCAACAGTTAAGTTCAAACCTGATTCAAGGCCAGAAAACGCCTCCTGAAGCTCGGCGAGTGCGGATTGAAATTCATTGGAAGAGCAGATGCGCTTTTTGCGGGTGAAGCGGGCAGGCTGCCGCTTTTCGAGTAGATCGGCGAGTCGCCGTGTGTCGCCTGGATCGGCGAGTTGCTGTTTGCTGACATGGCCGGCGAGTTGCCGTTTGCAGATGAGATCGGCGAGTTGCCGTTTGCTGGTGAGATCGGCGATTTGCCGTTTGCTGTTGGGACCGGCGAAACTTCGAGTCCAGCGCTATTCTTTCCCACAGACGGCGCCACTTGACGAGGGGTAGACTCATCAAGACCCATGGTTAAGGTCCCTAGGTTATGAATATGGGGGAGAGAACGTGGTAGAGCTGGAAGTATCGTCGGCTGACAAGCAGGGCAAAGATTTTACCCAGGTTCAGGGCCCTCGTGTGGAGGTAACACCCCTACGTCCTGCCTGTCTGTTATTGATTTGTGAATATGATGGTTACAAGGATCCCGGCGAGATGTCGATCTCGCTAGGGTTTGTGGCTCTGGTGGTTCGTTGTCTGGTTCGATGGCCCTCCCAGTCCTTAAATAATAGGCTGGGTCCCGGGTGTTCGTAACCGACTCGATTTACAAGTAAGGAAACTCTAAACCGACTATTGCTTCGCCAAACTTGAAGGATACTTCATCTTCGTGGGCCTCCCTTCATGGGCTTCATGTAGGCTCTGATAGTTGGGCCTAGTCGATACGTGCACCAGGTACCCTCATGGTAGGGTACCCGATAGGCATACCCATGTCAGCATGGAAGCTGGAAGCTGAGAAGATGAAGCCGCAGAGAGCACAAGTGATTTGTGTTAATCGGGATTTTGTTGAATCCTCTCACCTTGGTATGTTGAGTTAACAACATAGTGATCCTTCAGTGTCAAGCCATTTGTTGGTATACGTGAAGGAAAGTTCTACTTAAGGATTCAAGACCCCAAATACCAACAAGGAGCTGGTACATGATATACCAGAAAAGTAAGGATGATAAAGAGATGAAGATAGAGTTCTAGACTATTTAGAAAGTCTTTTTTAAGGGTGGTAGCCACCGAGATAATCTAAACCCAGTTGCCCAAACCTATCTTTCTTTCAAGCCTCTTCGAAACTCGGGGACGAGATTCCTTTTAAGGGTGGTAGTCTGTAAATCCCAAGATTTTGGAATGTTCAAAAATCACTAAGATTTTAAAACTTTTGCTTGGATAAAATAAATTTTGAAAATCATGCATGGCATGCATCATCTGCATTTTTTTGTTGCATTTCTTTTAAAGTGCATTGGTTTTAAATTGAATAAACAATGTATATGTACAATATAAGTACAAAACTATATTATATTATATTATATTATATTTTCACAAGCAAAACTATGCTAAGTAATTTTATTTATGAAATTACCGCTCACAGGAATTTTCTATATTTTATTGTACTCATTTTGGAGTTGTATCTCTACTATATAATATACGTAAGCGACCGTGGTACGTCGCGCACTTTTGCATTATGGTCCTCAAGTTTATGCGAAATTAACCCGCCGGCCTTTTTAAGTCGTATACCGGTTTGTCCCGGGTGCATAGCTATTCTAGGTCGAACGAACACAGAACAGAGCTCATGGGCGGTCTCGTCCGCCCAAAGCAGAGGAACCAGGCGGCGGCCGTAACCCCGGGGTGGCCGGAGCCAGAGAGGAAGGTCGGCGGCAGGATTCAGGGGAGCACGGCGACATCTCCTCCCCCTACCCCGACGCTAGGTACGAGCTCCTCTCTCAGGGCAGCAGCAACCCCCAATCCCATGGCTGAGAGGGGAACGGCGGCGGCGCCCGAGGCGGGATCCGCGCGCCGCCTGCGCCTCTCCTTCGGGCGGCTCCAGCACCTCCCGCGGAGACCTCTAATTCGACCTCATCAGAAATTTTGAATCAGCGCTGGACGAGGCGCCCATGGTCGGCCACCTCGCTTCCCGTACGCACGCCAAGGACCGACGGACTCGGGAGCCCGCCCTCCGATGCCGCGGAGGGGTTTCCCTCCAGATCGTACTCCTCCGGCGCTGCCGTCGGCGCCGACATCCATCACCAGCAGCAGCTGCGCTTTCGCCTCTTCAAGCGGCCGGGCTCCGGCGGTGGCGCGGGTGAGGTCGTGCTGGGGCTGAGGACCAGGGAGAGGAGGTAGCTCGGGAACCTGCTCTTCTTAGCCTTCTGCGGCGTTTGCAAGCTCCTCGGCGCCTGCAAGATCTGGGCCGGCGGCCGGTCTCCCTACCAGCTGCCGATGATTTGCAGGTATGCATAAAGTGGCATATGCTAGCAAACGTATCCAGATCAAATATCAGTGATTTCTATTCCCAGATGTCTGAAATTCATTGTACAAAGCAGTGGTTGATGCTATTGAACAAAGCTGAACGAAAACTAGCGAGCAACTGCTGCACCGCGACGAGCGGCGCCGTCTCTGTCACCGGGAGACCGCAGTCGCTGACAGATGCCGTGGCGGCTCAAGAGGTTCCTGACCTTCAGCAAGAAGAACGGCAAGGGTGCCGACGATGCCTGCGCCGTCATCGTCATCGAGCGCGCGCCGCCTCTGGCAGGTGATGCCGGCGGGAGCCAAGGATCGGCGTCATGTGATTCGATTAAGCCGAGAACGTGCTGGTCGGATGCTACTTCCGATGATCTAGACAACAGCTATGTCATCCCTCCGCATGGTAATTCCTCTTCGCTATCTCCATATTGTCATCGTCAGAGATTACATGATTATATAGCTCCGATGTGTTCTTATCACCAATATGCCGCTTGTGCAGTTGGGTCCTTGCAAAGCTTTGTGCCGTCGTCTCCTGCAAGATCTCATAAGTTTGTAAATAGGCATGATTCGGCATATGCACATCATATATTGTGCCTATATGATTTTTTCTACTAGGTATTCATACGGAGATACATTCAGTTAAATCGTTACCTTTCTTTCACCATACTTCACAATTTAAAGTGTCAATTTTTAGTAAGAAAAATATATTCAATCCATATGATTCATTTATTATGCCAGCCATTATTTTAATGCAAGATGTATGATTCAATTTTGGCATGCCAAGTATTAATTATAGCATTTTTCATTTTTGATGTCGGATAGTATTGACACACATTTTCGCCTGACCCGTGGCAACGCACGGGCACGTTTGCTAGTAGCTACTTCTATTAGGGAAAACAAATAGGAAAAGGTTTAAAAAAAAAACGGACCAGCCAGCCAGCTAGCTTCGGCCCATTAAGATGATCAGCCCAACATCAGCTTCACATACGTGCAGAACTCCCGGGAACGAACACGAGTTCGTTTCAGTTCGAGCTGACCATCAAATCTTCGATTTCTCCCGATACGTTTATCCGTTTGGCAAGAAACTTCGGGTATATAAACCCCAGAACCTACGCACCTTTTCCCCCGACTCTCCCCAAAAACCGGCGCCATTGACGAGGTTCGAAGCTTGCCGCGGCCGCCTCGCACAATTCTAACCTCTCTAGCCTTGTCAATCTTTTCACCGTCGCTTTTCTGCACCTCCTAAAATTTTCTTTTCTTGAAACGGTCGACTAGGACGCCCGTTCTCTTCGCCGGAGCGCCGCCGGTACAGCAGCTCGGGAAGCAGTCGCCGCCTTCGATCGGATCAGCCGGAAACGTCACCGAGTACGCCGTCGGGTTCGTCGTGATCGTCTCTGCCGATTTCTGCCGTCTCCAAGCTTGGGGGAGAAGCAGAACGCCGTTTACCATCGCAACCAAGCCGCAGTTCGTTACCGTCGACGTCCTCCGGTGAGCACCTCCGGCAGCCATGGATGGATTCGTTTTCGTCCGTCGGATCGACGATCAATGGTTCAGATTAGAACAGCTTGATGAAAGGGTATGGGCGAATCAGACGCCGCCGTGTGGCAGCACGTCGCCAGCCCAGTCAAACCGGTCAACATGTTGACCACGATTTTGTTAAAATTCCAGAAAATAGGGCAAACTTGTAAAATCCATATCTTAAGTTCTACTTGCCCAAAATTAGGTTCTTTATACCAAAATGCTCAGATTTTCGTGTAGAATGTAGTGGGCACAAAAGTTTGCATTTTAGCTTCATGTTTTATAGCGTTCATTACAGATGTTAAAAACTAGTATTTAGCTAATCAAAATTGTTTTATTTATTAAACATATTAAAAATTGACTTGGGCATCATGCATATAGTTTATACCAGAGAACTAAAATAATATTTATTGGTTGACTTGAAATTGTGGCACCTCTGCATTTTGTCACGCATAAATTATTTTTGTAATGCTATTTGTGAATTGTATTGAATTGGTGTTTTTGCTTGTTTAGATTGTGAAGAGTGCAGAGCGAGCTGTGAGTGCTGCAACAACACGAACTACTACGAAGGCAAGTGAATAACTTGCACACGCATAAATGACCTACTATTTTGTTTATTTGCATTTGTAGATATTTTAGTAGTATGCATGATAGGTACTACTATATTATATTATGCTATGCAAACCTTGTAGGATAGCCATATGACCACCTTGGTAGTGACCTATTATAATTTAGTGGAAGTACTTGCTGCAAAAATGATTGTTTTATTGTAGATGTGTTATTTGAAAACTCCACTAAATTAATTTACTGCCTGGGTGGATTGGTTGATAGAGGATGATGTGAGTGGAGTGGCTATTCATGGGTCATGTCTATGGCTGTCTTGTTTACGCTCACTTGTGGATTGCCACCCAGGGTATCGAGATTTTAAGTCACTTCATGTTTGTTGCCGAAGCGTGCAACCACTAGTCATATGGGCTCTATCTTGACGGAGTATGTTGTGTGGATCTGGGTCAGTGAGATCTGAAGATGTAGAGGGATAGTTGGGCGGTGATCTCGCTAGTAGTACCATGGGAAAATACTTCTGAAAAGTCTCGTCTCGATCTTCTTCTTTTCCTTATCACTAAATGAGTGTAAAGGATAGTTTGGGTTGATCGGGTCTAGTGGTGAAAGTGCACCAGCTCTGCAGAGTGTGTCAAACTAAGATCTTAGCCGTGTCACAGGTTATGGACAATGCGTGTCTTCGAACATCGTAGTGTATGGAAAAATCTCATCATCCCAATTTCATAATAAAATTTGATGGGTAAACTCGGGTTAAATGAGACACTGGATGCGTCCAGGGTTGTGTCTCATGTTGTTGTTGAGAATTAAAAATACTTTATGAAAAGTAGGATAAAATTTGCTTTATGCAATAGCCTTGAACTCCACCAGCCATATAAGCATGTAGAAATAGTCTTGCCATTTTATATTCCACCAGTATTCACTTGCCAGCCAGTCGAACGGCATCTGACCCAAACAGTCTGGGCTGCAACTTACATGTTGCAGGTTCGTCCGATCAGGAGTGACGTCGTCAGTCTTCGAGCTTACAACCAACATGTTCGCCAGTGGCGCATGGAGATGATGGAGTTCCGTGTTATATTTAATTTGCGTGTGAACTCTGAATAAATGTTGAACTTTATTTGTTTCAAGCTAGCCTTGGCTATGCGCAGTTGTAATAAATTATTATATTTTTGGATCATTCGTGCGTGCGTTGTAATAATTTTGACATTTCGTGTGATACTACATTTTATTGGAAAGTGCAAGTCTTATATGATCCAAGTCTTCCGCACATTTCATGTACGCATATGCTTTGTTAAGCAAGGGTGCTACAGGTAAAATCCGGCAAAAGGCGAATTGCTCAAGTGACATCGGAAAAGGTCAAGTCCGAATTGCTTCTATCTTTGCTTCATCAACTTCGACTCCATCCGAAGAAACAGCAAAACCCAAGAAAACAACCTTGTTGGTGGCAAATGTGCACTTAGAAATATTGGCATAAAGCTTTTCATTGCGAAGAACCAACAAAACTTGAGCAACATGAGAAGTGTGCTCTTTCAAAGATTTGCTATAGATAAGGATGTCGTCAAAGTATACCATAACAAATTTCCCAATGAAAGGACGCAAAACATGATTCATAAGACGCATAAAAGTAGAAGGTGCATTGGAAAGACCAAATGGCATGACAAGCCATTCATAAAGACCAAGCTTTGTTTTAAATGCGGTCTTCCATTCATCAACTTCACACATCCTTATTTGATGGTATCCACTTTTAAGATCAATTTTGGAGAATATAGCGGAACCACAAAGCTCATCAAGCATATCATCAAGTCGAGAGATAGGGTGGCGATACCTAATGGTGATGGCGTTGATGGGACGACAATCCATGCAAAGGCGAAGAGTGTTGTCGTGCTTGGGTACCAAGATGATGGGCACAGCGCACGGACTCAAGCTCTCGCGGATATGTCCCATGGCAAGAAGTTCTTGTATTTGCCGCTCAATCTCCTTTGTCTCCTCGCGGTTGGTGCGGTAAGGAGCGCGGTTTGGTAGTGGTGCGCCGGGAACAAGGTCGATGCGATGCTCGATTCCACGTAGAGGAGGTAGTCCGGTGGCACTTCTTGAGGGAAGACATCTTCAAAGTCCTTCAAAAGAGACAACAAAGAAGGAGGAAGGTTTGTGAAAGTGTTAGTCATAGAAACTTCACCCTTGCATATGAGCACATAGTGGAGGGTGGATGGGTTCTCTCTCAACTCTCTCATCTCTCTTTTGGTGGCAAATAGTGTAAGTTTTGTGGGAACTCTCTTTGAAGTGTCACTCTCATTTGGCTTGTGGCTCTCACTCACTTTATGGTGGATCTCTCGCTCATCACTCATCTCACTTGACGAACGATCTTGTTGTGCCCTTGCAATAGTCTTGGCGTTGTCGGCGATGACTTGACTTGGTGTCATGGGACGAAGGTCTTGTCGTTGTTCTTGAAGCTATAGTAATTTGTCCTTCCATCATGCATAGCACCTTATCAAATTGCCAAGGACGTCCAAGAAGTAAGTGACAAACGGTCATAGGCACAACATCACAATCAACCGTATCTTCACAAGCACCAATCTTGAAGGAGACTTGCACCATGTGTCGGCTCCGGAATCACTCAACCATTGGACATGGTATCGGTGTGGGTGCTTCTTGATCTTCAAGTTAAGCTTATCACAAAGTTCCTTGCTTGCTAAGTTGTGGCAACTTCCACCATTATGATGACCTTGATGGACTTTCCATTGATTCCCGCTCTTGTTTGGAACAAGTTGCATCTTTGGTCTTCTTCCACTTGAACATTGGTGGTTAAAGCTCTTGCCATAACCAAGGAAGGGTTGTTGTCGCCATCACAATATATCTCACTTGATTCTTCTTGAGCACTTTGCATTGTGGCGACTTTGTTCAAAGCATTGTACTCATCTTCACTCATAGATTCATACTCTCCCATGTCATTGATGATCATGACCTTCTTGTTGGTGCACTCAAAGGATTTGTGGCCTTGTCCTCCGCACTTGTAGCATTGCAAAAGTCTTGTTCCGAACGAGGATCCTTGAGGCACCTTGGTAGCGGGAGATACTTTCTTGAAAGGTTGAGGCGCTTGAGGTGTCGATGTAGAGACTCTTGGAGGACCTTGTGTGTTTGCTTGAGGAAGAGCTTGTGAAGGTGTAGGTGTTGACGAAGACGGCTTGTTGGCGAAGAATGCCTTTGACTTGATGTATTTGAGCTCTTCAAGCACGTGACGCTCGGCCTTTGTTGCTTGATGGACTAACTCAACCAAGTTGGCATATGGTTGGAACTCCACAATCTTCTTGATTGGATAGTTGAGGCCATTCATGAAGCGAGCCATGGATTGCTCTTCGTACTCGTTGACATTGGCTCTCATCATGGAGATTTCCATCTCCTTATAGTACTCATCAACCGACTTCAACCCTTGCTTCAACTCTTGCAACTTCTTGTACAAGTCTCTAGTGTATGGCTTGGTACGAAGCGCTTGTACATTGTTTATTTCATTTCAACCCAAGTGTCGATTGGTTGTTGGTGGTTAGCGATGCGTGCATCTTGTAGTTGTTCCCACCACAAGAGGGCATACTCTTCAAACTCCATCGAGACTAAGGCAACCTTCTTGTTGTCGGAGAAGCGTTGTACGCGGAAGATCTTGTCAACCTTGAGTACCCATGAGAAGTAAGCTTCCGGATCACTTGTGCCGTAGAACTTGGGTATATCAAAGCGAACGTTGGTCAAGTTGTCGTAGTCGTCGCCATGGGCACCACGTGGGAATGCACGTCCGCGTCTCCTTCGATTGAGTCCATCACCATTGTGTTGGCTTGACTCGTTATCACTTGACTCGGAACGATGGTGTTGTTGACGATCATGTGGAAGTTCTTGACGAGGACGAGGATCATGGCGAGGAATGGGTTGTTCGTTATTGTTCGCATTGTCATAATTTTGAGGGCGTGGCCTTGGAGGATGACGGGGATGACGTCCTTGTTCATCAAAGTCATTCGCACCTGGTATGCCATTTTCATTAGCCAATGGGTCATGACGATCCCGTTGTTGCGGTGGTGGTGATGGTATGCGTTCGCGACGTTCATCATTTTGGTGAGGTTGTTCTTGATGCGGATTGGCATTGTTCGCATTAAGATCATGTGGTTGTTCAACGTTAGGAGGAGGTCGTTCATGGGCGTCGCGCCTTGGGTTATGTTGACGTTCTTGTCGAGGTTCATGACGTCCATGATGTGCTTGCGTCGACCTTGAGGTGCTTCTTGTACGGCTTGAGCGTGAAGAAGAAGCTCGTTGTCGCACGAGTTGTTGAGAGCTTCGGTCACCCGCTCCATAGATGCTTCTTGCGCATGCATGCAGTCGTTGAAGTTGGCCTCTTGAGCTTGAAGACGGCGCTTGTAGCGTCCTAGGCCATCACGAAGAAAGTGTCGAAGACCAACAAACTCGGTATGTGTGACATAGCCAAGATCAACGCGAAATCCACCGTGGATTTCATCGTCCGAGCTTGAGCTTCCGTTTGTACTTCCCCTAAACATTGTCTCAAGAACAAGTGAGATATGTTGTAAAGAAAAACCAAGAAAAACTATATCCCAAGTATAATGTGGCTTGAGAGGAGAGAATCCGGTTCTAACACCCAACACACACACTTATGAGGATAGGAAGGTATGAAGTGGCAAATGAAACAAGCAAACCCGACGACAAGTATATTGTCAAAGGTAGAGAAAATCCACAATGATCAAATTACCAAAGAAACTCCAACCACAAATGATGAAGAAACACATATAAAAGCGAATGATGGGGTTGGGCGACCAAAGGGCGAGCACTCGAAGATAGACAACCTAACGAAGACTACGTGCTCAAATGTCACACCAACACGAGAGGGGCGCTAGTTCAATTGCCTTTTGGGTGGGCAACGGATTTGCACAAGTGTTACACACTCACTCAATTTGGCGGTATAAGCTTTGTCGCAACCTATAAGCGATGATACTTGGCACTACTCATGTTCTTTTCTTTTCTTTTTTTTTATTTTTGCTTTTTGACGATGATTTCTTCAACTTTTGCTAGTGCCAAGATCTCTAACGATACACGCTCGCCAATACTTTAAGACAATCACTCGAACAAGTGCAATGCCCCGCAATAACAAAGAGCTAGTGATAGGTCAAGATACACGAAAGGAAGAAGGGCTCACAACGGATTATGATGATGTGGAAATGTCGAGTCCTTGGTGGTGTCGTTGCTTGGCATTGATGATGCGTTGTTGCGGAAGCTTGTCGATGTCGTAGACGTAGGGCACACCAAGAAAGGACTCAAACCAAAGAGGAAATGCCAAAACGAATCGAGGTGACAAGAAAAAAATTCTGAAAAATCAGCCCTAACGGTAGTACCGCTGATCCCGAGCGGTAGTACCGCTGTTCACGGATCTGCGCGATTTTGACTCGATTTTGGGCGGATTTGGGCTCCAAAAATTTCTCGAATTCGTGGGAAATCGGCAAAATTGAGGCTAGGGAACGCAAACAAAGGTGGAAGGGGTCCTAAAGCAACAAATCCATGGACAAAAACTACCAAAAACGCAACAAATCGATAGATCGGCTTGAATCAAGGAAAGGCTATTTTTGGTGGAAATTTTCGAATTTCTCAAAAACAAAGAAAAATTTGGTGGATTTTGGTGGAAACACAAATCAAATCCGTGTCAACCTAGAGCTCTGATACCATATGATGTAGGTTGGTCCCGATTTTCACGAATTTGGGCGGAGAGAGCGATTAACACGAAGAATAAGGGATGAACACACGAACACAAAAATGGGAAAACACCAAATCAAGGATAACTAGCAAGACGCAACTCAGCAAGATTCAACTGGTAACAAGCCCCAAGGTAGCCCCAATTCTCCTCTCCCAAGCACACCTTACTCTTAAAATTGTTTGTCCAATTGGTCAATCCAACCAACCCAATAGAATCACCCTAGGATGAAAGATTGGCAAGTAGCAAACTACAAGAGAAAGCCTTGGTATCCACGAAGGGATCTTCTCCACAAGGGGAGGCCTTGGTTCATCTCCACTAGAGGAGGGCTTGATTCATCTCCATAGGAGGAAAGGACTACTTTGAGAAGAAGGAGCAAGGCTCTACTCTAATCCCAAATCATAGTCTAACCCTAGATCTGGCTCAGGAGGTTCTATAAATAGTGTTGACCAAACGGGGGTAGTGGAGAGAGATTACATGGGCCATCTGCCCGAACTATTCCCGCACTGGCGGTAGTACCGCTGGTGTGGGCAGGCGTCGCTTGTTCCCACGCCCCCGGTACCGGTTGGTACCGCTGGCGGTACCGGAAGACGCGTCCGAAGTGCCGTTTCGGCGGTAGCTGGGGCGGCAGCACCGCCGACGTGGGGCTCGTCCATCCCACGTCCCCGGTACCGGTCGATACCGCTGCCGGTGCCGCTGGCGGTACCACCGGCGTGGGTTGTGTCCTTGCTGACTGGGCCAGGGGCGGTAGTACCGCTTGATCCGGAGGTAGTACCGCATCCTGGGATTTCTTCTCCCTTCTTGTCTTCTTCCTCATCGTCTTGGCTCGATTCTTGTCCATCTTCCACACTTCGGGGATCTTCATGGAGCTGATTCCTGAGTATGCATAGAGTATCCGAATGATGTAGCAATCCGTTCAAGGGAGTGTCAAGATCACACAAAGATAGGAGTGAGGTCACCTTTTCATGTATAGCTTTGACTCTAGCTCTTGTCATTGGGCCATTGGTTGTAGGAGCCGTAGGTTGGGCTACATCACAGCCTGTGCGACGTGGGCCTGGCCACGTCGTGGCTGCCGACATTCCTTGGCCCAATGGCCAAGCCGGCCACAGTTGCGGCAGCCGTCGTCTTGTGCCGGCTTGGGCCTGCCGGCGGCGCCTCCCTGGGCGCCTCCGCGAGCGTCACCATGCGCCCTGGCCTGGTAGTCTCGGCGCGCCTTGCGCAGCCTGCCACGCCTGCGGCTGCCTGTTGTCGAAGAAGACTCCCCCTTCTTCCCGTCGCCGTGGCCGGCATCCCACTGCTCCCGAGACAGGAGCAGCTTCCCACCGGTGGTGATGGGCCCCGTGAGAGACTGTGGCTCGTCGGTGTCGACGACCTTGAGTCGACCTATCACCTCCTCGATCGTCATCGTGGAGAGGTCCAGCAGGGACTCGATCGAGCGAGCCATCTGCTTGTACTTCTCGGGGATGCACCGGAAGAGCTTCTCGATAGCTCTCTCCTCGTTGTAGGTGGCATCGCCGAACTGCACCATCTTCTGCAACAGAGTGTTGAGACGGAGAGCAAAGTCATCAACGTCCTCACCTGGCTTGAATGCCAGGTTCTCCCACTCCTTGCGAAGTGCCTGCAGTGTGGATTTGCGTGCACGGTCGCTGCCGATGCGTGCCGCGGCGATGGCGTCCCACGCCTCCTTGGCAGTCCGCTTGTTGGAGAGCGAGAACTGCATCTCGGCCGGGACTGCGGCGATGAGGGCGTCCAGCGCCCGTCGATCCTCATGTTGGTCGACGGCGTCGTCCTGGACCGCCTCCCACATGTGCCGCACCTGGAGCCTGATCCTCATGATCGCTGCCCACTCGACGTAGTTGGTTTTGGTGAGGCTAGGCCACCCAACACCGGGACCAACGTCCCTGACCACAGTCCGGACCCCGTAGAGGCCTCAGCCTTGGTCATCCCAGCCGCCGTCGCCGTGCGCGCCTCCTCTGGGAGCGCCACCGCGAGCGTGCTCGGCTGCCCACTGTGCCGCCCGCTCTTGCGCCGCGTCGTCGCGGTCTGTGTCGACGCTGCCGTCAGCGGACACGGAGCTGTTGGCGCTGTTGCGCAATGCCTTGGCCTCCGCCGCAGCCACACGTGCTGCCTCCACCGTCGCTGCTGCTTCTACCTCCGCTCTGGCTGCTACCAGCTCCGCCGCTGCCAGCCTCGACGCCCTTGCCGCCGCTGCAGCGGTTGCCGCAGTCACTCGCTCACGCTCCTCTGCCTCTGCGCGCTCGGCCTCCTGCCGACACCGCGTGCTCGAGGTAGCCGTGTGCTGAGAGCGACCTGACATGGCTCGCCGCTGGGGGGCTGTGTGCTGCTTCTGACGAGCTGCTGCTCGACAACCCAGAGGGAGAGAAGTAACCAGGGACAGTCGGAGCAACTGCTGCTACCGGTTGGGGCTGCTCTGCTCCCGGTGAGAGAGGAGAACAGGAAATGGTCAGTCTACAAGACAACCTGGCTCTGATACCACTTGATAGTTGTTTCAGACTTTATGAGAGAGGATGGCACTAGGAGAGTTGGGCAATTTTCGTTGGTTTATTTCTCACACAATGTCATACCAACCTGAGGGGTTGGGGTTACAAACTTATATGCTGCTAGCCAGACACGAATATGCCAGATGCTAGTCTAAAAGCTAGTCAAGGGTGATGTTGTCCTAACAGATCCTAACAGCCAGTCCTTGAAGCTATCCTAACAGCCAGTCCTTGACACAAGGACCATGTGCTGCAGTCCCACAAAGACCACATACCAAAGACCAAACCCCACAAGGCTACAGTACAGAGGCTTATCCATCACATTCAACACTAGCTACTTTTCACACAGAGAGAAGAGGGTAACAAGGTAGGATCAGTAACCAGCAACATCTTATCTTACATCCTGAATCAGTTTCCTCACTGACTTCGCTTCTCGGATTTGAGCTGGTGGTTACCCGATGCATCATCCATATGTTCCTTAAGAGTTCACTTGTTCAATCGGCTTCATCTCAAGTTTCTTCTTCTCCTTCTGCACGACTTGTCTAGGCATCACCTCCAGGATGAAGCTTCCACCATTCCATGTGGCCGCACAAACTTTTAGTATTTGGAAGATCGCATGCAACCGGTATGAAAGGAATATGGGGACAGTAAAAGCCAATGTTGCCAGTGTGAACAGTGCCTGGAGCAGTATGTACATGAACGGACGATTCTTGTCACCAAGTAATCCGCTCAGTCTCCACCAGATGTTGTTTGCTTTCTGTGCTTTCTTTGACATTTCCCTGTGAAACAAATGACAGATGAATTTCTGGATTTTCTTATATGGGAAAATACATAAACATAAGTAGAGAATTAAGGAATGTACAGAAGATGGGAGGAACTCGAACTACAACTAGCAATAAGCAAATTATTTGAACCAAGTTTTAGTTGGTGGGAGGTGCGGATGTGAGTCCTCTATGGCTCAGATTTGGTCTATATTGTTCTTTTGAATTGGTTTGTTACCTATTTCTTCCTAGTCATAGGTATTCTCATATTTTTATGGAGATTTCATCTTTGCTGGTTATCAACCAGCTACAATGAGTGTACACCGTGTTGCACTCATAGGTCTTGGTAGTCATATAACCAACTGACAATTCCGTCATACATCCATCATTACAATCACCTTTTAGGTCTACTTGGTTCATTCGAACTTGGTTCATTCGAAGTCAATAACTGGAGGGTATTCAAGGATATGAATGCATATGAAGCAATCAACTCCAGACTCCATATATATACAGTATACCACACCAAGGAATACAAAAGATTTACCTGTATGATGTCATGACTTCAGGATCGCTCAACAGCCTTTGCCGACGCAGCACATTAACTATGAGGAAATACATAAGTTGCCACAAGGTGTAAGCAGCGAGAGGAACAACAAATAGCCATATCCACAGATATGATTTGTCCTCCACATATGGCCATGTGACTCTGGCTGCTCTTCCTTCTGGATGCATGGCAGCAAATGTTTGTGGGTTCCACCACCGGATAGTGAACAAAACTATTCCTGTAAAAGTCATCTTTCAGTCACGTTAACTGAATAAATTCGGCATAACTGCTGGATGAATAATACAATGGCAGTATGGTACTATAACTCTAAAATCAGATCATAAACCAAGAGTAGTTATCTGCTACAGCTTAAACTCAATTTCCCCTTAGCATAGCAAGCTAATAGAAAAAGAAATGGTGACAACCAACAAAGTATTCATCGTAAAGCTTCCTATATAATGTGCACATTAGTTACACAATTTCAATAAACACTAGACACAATAGTTAAAACGTTTCACTATGCTAAGATTATGTTCTGCTTAGAGAAGCAAAGTTTCCTATCATCCTATGCATGGAACTGCGCTGTTATAGTGTGAGATAACATACCAGGCAAGAGGTGTATCAGAACACTGACAAGTTTATCGAATGAGCTAAACACCAAGCTGCAACGCCACACAATTAATGCCCAAGCAAGCGGACCCTGACAAGATTTAACGAGGAACAAATGATTGCGCACATATTATAAGCAGGAAACAGAAACCAGGTAAACCACAAGAATGCATTTCATACCTCTGCAAATGAGAAGCAAACCATGAAAAGTTTTTCATCCTTTGGATAGAAGAGAATCATAACAAGGAGGAAAGTGTTGGCATAGTAGCAGAAATCCTGCAGAATACATCAATGGATGTAACCCAGTGGATTTATTAGTAATGTACCATGGAAAATAAAATGGCTTGGAGCCTTGGACAAACCATTACTATACATTATGAACAGAAATAGTTTTCTCACTTATACTGAAAATATATGGACGGAAAGACAAGATACATGACAAACTGATAATATGTTCTTTTGCAATACTAACGTTGACTCTGTACTGTGATAGTTGTTCAGGACAACTGAGGATGCTAAGCTGTCACATATAAGTATAGAACACTGAAACCAGCGCAGTCAAGATGATGAACCTAAACAAACTTCCTTGGGAAGTAGTACGTTTTTATGCTATATCCCATTTCCAGGACACTGAAACACAAGACATAGTTGGACTGACCAGAAGATAGTAGTGCCACTTCTTGTATCGGTAGTAAATCCACCTGAGAGGAACAAATATGACATAGAAGAGGCAATACACATAGGGCACATCCTGTGGTCCTGCAAAACAAGACCAGAGCATTATAAGATGAACTTTCAGGTGTAGCATACAAGCAAACATATGGATTCGGCGATAGCTTACTGGCACCCAAGAGATAGCAAAATGTCCCAAATCCAAGAACACCCATCAAGTGTGTGACCTGCACATTAAGAGCCAATACCACCGTGTAAGAGGATTCCCCACAATGGCACGTTCATGGAAGTGCATAGTACTTCAGGCAGAGGGCAATAAATGAACAGGTTTATAGCCTCTCCACAGTATATCCATTTCCTGCCCAAATTGCCCTCCAAACAGTACACAACCGCCGCCGAATCCAGAAGCGCACGTAGCGTAGCAACATATTTCAGCGCCGAAATTAACCGCGAAATGAACAGATAACCCATACGAGCACTCGAGTACACCCTACAGTTTCAGCGAACAGAACACGGCACAAACAATGGAAGATTCAGTCAGCAGGGGGTGGGGGAATCGGAGAAGAGACCTTGAAGATGAAGCGCTCGTGCTCCTCTGCCTTGGTGGCGATCTTGACAGCCTGCTTGGACAGAATCTCCTTGGCCTGGTCCCTCTGCAATTCAACAAACACCCAGCAAATCAGAAATCGCGGGGGGAAAGAGAGACCTGGCGCGATAGGGCTGCGGCGGGGGACTGGTAGCACCCACCCTCCGGCGGACTTCCGCGGCTCCGTTGGCGACCGCCGACACATCGTCCTCCACCACCTCCGACGACGACGCCATCCAGCCCAGAGAGAAGCTTCGAGGCGCACGCAACTGGCGACAGAGTCCCTCCTCTCGCGAACGAAGACGGGAAAGCCTCGTCTCCCTACGCCACCTTTTCCTTCCTTTCCTTTCCTTACTTTTTATTTCCTTCTTCGTTATCTCTGTTTTACTTTCTTTTATTTATTATTATCTCCCCGCTCTTGTTCCTTGGATTTTACTCGACCTCTGACGTGGAGTACCTTAATCTAATCTCCTCTTCTTTTGTTGCCTTTCGCAAGTTCCCGTAGCGTTTGTTCCATGGAGCGGAGGGAACACGTGTGTGCTCTGGGTGGGGTATCGGATTCTGTGGTTGTGCGAGCCAGGGTTTGGCGAGGCAGTTTGGGAGCACGGCGGCGGCAGCAAGGGAGGGTGAGTCAACAGGCTGTCGCCCTCACTTTTTCTGCCTCCTCTCACCGGCGGATAGGCGCTTTGCGTGTTGCCTGGCACCGACCTAGATTTGCGGCAATCATGGGTTGTTAAGATTTCGTTTTCGTTATTTAGTTTATTGCAACCAATTGCAATGTTTCACGTTATTTCAACATTGTTTGTATTACTTAAGTGTTGCATGTACTTGTTCAAACTCAAAATACTTGCGGTACCTCCGTGTTCGGAACATTAAACGACACAACCCTACCCACTGGGATCAATCTTAACTAGGAGTGATACTTTCCATGAAAATATGCTTCAACTTGTACGTGCTTTGTCTCGACTTTTAAGTCGAGATTTATTCTAACTTTTCTTCTAGATCATATCGAACTAAGAAAGATATCCCTACTCAACCTTTTCTCTGATTCCACGCGATTCATTCCTATACGTGCACGAATCCTTACGGTGTACGATAGTGGTCGAGCGATCTAGAAGATTCATTTGTACTCTTAAGCGAATAGGTCTTCCTACCTTCAAGAATACGAGTATAATTGTTGACACTCCGTCCGCTCCTTCAAGTTTGGATGCTGGCCGAGATTACCTTATCTGGACCGCCGCAGCACTTAAGAGTATGGTTTTCCAGAATGTTTATGTAAGAAAGTATGTATTTGTGAGATCTTGAAAGATATGGTGTTTCTATAGATTTTCTTAATAATAGGTGCAACTTAGGCGCGCGTCCATCACACTCACACACTCACATGTGTATTGGAGACCGAAGTCGTGAAACTTTATGATTCATGCAGTCATTATTGTTAGAATATATTTGTGATACGGAAAGATATGTTAGAGATAGGATTTGTTTCTTGTCTTGTACTCCAAGTCGGTTATTTGTACTCCTATATATACTCGCCCATGAGGCTCAACAATACATCCAACATATTCCGCCAATCTCATATTTCTACGTGGTATCAGAGCGGTACGATCTGACCTAGCCGCCGCCGCCGCGCTTCCGCACCGCGCCGCCCCCGGGGAGGTCGATCTCCATGATCTCCGCCGGGGGCCGCGCCGCCCGTACCTAGGGTTCGTCCGCCGATCGGTTGATCGGCTGCCCTAGCGTCTTTTTTTTCGATCTTTAGATCGGTTTTCTTTTCTCCGCCGGTCACTCGATCGGTGTTTTCTTTTTTTGGTTTGCCGATCATCGATCGGATTGCGTCGCCCACCGCCCGTCGTCCTCACGCCTCTACTCCGACAACGGCATCGACCTGCACCGGCCCGCTCCTCGACAGCCAGCTACCGCGGGTGACTCGCCGGCGCCGACTCCGCACCGGCCGGCTCCTTCCAGCCGGCTACCGTGGCCGAATCGCCGGCGCCGACTCCGCATCGACCGGCTCGTCTTCACTGACCGCGCAACAAGGCTGGACGCGCCGTCCAAGGGACGCCTCGACGCGTCGTACCCGGTTTCCCTCGCTTGCACGGTCTCCATCGCCGGTTCGTCTTCGTCGTCATCGCCCGGGACTTCTTCGACAACGTCGCCCTCGACTCCGATCTGCGCGTCGTCCCCGCCATGGCGCGTACAGCACAACGTCGGTCTGATCAATCGATCGCGCCTGTCTACGCCACGCACGTCCCCGAGCACGCGCCTACCACCGATCGAGCATCGGGCTGCCGCTGCATCGCCTCTTCGGGCTGCAGCGCCGCCGCCCTGTGGTTCTCCCCGCGGCTGCACCGACCCGCATGTCGCCGCTGCGTCGCCCCTTCGGGCCGTAGCGGCGCGGCCCACGGTCCACACCGCCGCCCTGAGGCCGTCCCCGCGGCTGCACCGGCCCACACGTCGCCGCTGCGTCGCCCCTTCGGGCCGTAGCGCCGCGGCACGCGGTCCACGCCACCGCCCCGAAGTCATCCCCGCCGTCGCACTGACACGCGCGTCGCCGATGCGTTGCCCGTCCGGGCCGTAGCGATGCGGCACGCTGTCCGCTTTGCCGTCCCCGCACGTTGACGTCTCCGTGGTATGCGCCGCGCCGCCTTCCGAGGCACAGGAACGCCACCGTCCGTGCTTGGTCTTCGTCATGATGTTGGGCTCTTCTTCGCCTACTTCGAGCACCGTCGCCGCGCCTCTACACGCGACCGCCGTGGCCTTTTGCAGGCTATCGCCGCCGTCGTCGCGCTTCTACATGCGACCGTCGTGGCCCTTTACGGGCTACCGTCGTCGCCGCCAACCACAACTTCGTCTCCGTCCAGTACCAGCTCATCGCTAGCGTCACCGTCATCTTCCCCGACCACTTCATCTACTCCGACAACCACGAGCGACATCGGCACCTTCTACCGCACGCCGTTTGGCGCCGTCACCGTCGTTGAGTCCTACTCTGCTGGCCCCTCCGACCTGGCGTACAACTTCCTACTGGTCCCCGTCTACGCATGCCCGGTACTGGCAACACCGACGTGTGCCTTCGTCCACGACGTGTCCCCGGGCTTGGCAATCCTGGTGCGACGCCTCGTCAACACCGACTAACCTATGTCTACGCATGCCCGGTGCTGGCAATACCGACGCGTGCCTTCGTCCACGACGTGTCCCCAGGCTTGGCAAACCTGGCGCGATGCCTCGTCCACATCATCTTCTACCTGGCGCACCACTGCGCCCTGACTACTCGGCGCTTCCTTGCGCCCTGACCACTCGGTGCTCCCTAGCGCCCGCGGCTCCACAACGGCTCCCACGACACTGGCAACCCCGACTCGACATCGACCATGGCGCCCCTCGCATGGCTACCTCGACTACGGTTACACCACCCTACGCTCTCGGCTTCCTCGACATCGGTACAAAGGGCTATGACCTCGCTTGAGCTCCTCATCAGCTTCCTCTACAGTCCAAGCATGTGCGTCATCGACCCTGTCCACGACGTTCCCGCTCCTACTGCGGGGGATGTCAGTCCACTGGATTCTACTTTGGTTTCTCTCCAGTCTGACCGTCCGCGACGTTATAGTTGTTCACGATGCTACCGCTACGACTGCGGGGGGATGTTAGAGTATATTTGTGATACGGAAAGATATGGTAGAGATAGGATTTGTTTCTTGTCTTGTACTCCAAGTCGGCTCTTTGTACTCCTATATATACTCGCCCATGAGGCTCAATAATATATCCAACATATTCCGCCAATCTCATATTTCTACAATTACATATGTCGCACTATCGTCGAAATGTTGTCTCCACCGAATGGGTAATTTGCTTTAGAGACACACATAATATCAAACCTAGAGTTTGGTCCGTGGAGGTAAAACAACCCTATTCTTTACTATTCTTTAAAGCTGAGTCGGTGGTGATGGTCGTACGTCGCTCGCCCTCCCTCCTCCGTTCCGCATGAAAACTCTCCCGCACGCACGGGACAAAAACCGCCTTCCAATTCCACTCGGCCCACCGCCCACATCCCACGTACTACGCCATTGCCGTATAGAAAAAAAACCAGATCGATTTCCTCCGACACTACAGCAATCGCACAATACGCCGATGGCCGGCAGCCGTCGGCGTACACCCTCAAGCCGTCGGCGTACCGATACGCCGATGGCTGCCGTCGGCGTATCGCCGTCGGCGTTTGGGACCGTCGGCGTACCAACCCGGCCGTCGGTGTATAAATATCCCTTCGGCGTACGTTGTGGTGGGACCCACAAGACGGCATCTGGACGTTCCGTTAGCTCATCATACGCCGACGGCAATGCCGTCGGCCTCTGCGTGCCACGTGTCACCACACTGCGCGTCGCTGGGCCGTCATCATACGCCGACGGCAATGCCGTCGGCCTCTGCGTGACACGTGTCACCACACTGCGCGTCGCTGGGCCGTCATCATACGCCGACGGCATTGATGACCATATTGTCCATATTTGTCGACGTGACGCCATCCTGTGCGTCCGCGACTCATTGTCGTCGGCGTATGAGTGACCATATTTTCTTTTTTTTGCTAATTGTTGCTGCTGTCTCCAGCACATTTCAAATACACAAATATAATTTGAATTCATACACAAACATCACAGAACATCACATATATAATCCAAACCATCATACAAATTCCAAATGACTCAAACAGAATTCGTATTCATACAAACATTCATACAAACTCCAAATGACACAAACATAGTTCGAATTCATCCAAACATTCATACAAAGACACCCGGACGCATCCTACATGTCCTGAGAGCTCGAGGTACCCATTTTTGCCCATGTGAGAATAGGCGACCGACCGCGTGGGGCAGCCGCCGTCGAATCACACATGGAACCCGGCGAGGCACGGGACGGTGTGGTACCCGGCGAGGCACGGGACGGTGTGGTCTCGCGCGACCAACTCGGCGAGGCACCACCACCGCCATGCTCGATGAGCGCGCGCGTGGAAGTCGGCGAGGCAGAAGCACGACCAAAGGGTGCATTCTTGGAGCATCCCGATCCCTACATGTTTGAGTCCAAGTTAGCAATTTGGAAAGCACAATACGGTGGTAACAACTGGTTTGGCAAATAACTTATCGGAGTCCTTGGCTTGTATGTGCGAGCGAACACGTCCCTCGATGGGCACATGGGCGGCATCCCCACCCTAGCTGGACGCGGAGGCAGCGGATCCCGCTCTCCAGTGGCAAAAAACCTCTCGTGAGCCTACAAGATAGTTTAGATGTCAGGAGTTGTAGAAAAAGAAGGTTCAAACTAGAGGAAATGGGACTTGTCATATTTTGCAAATATAAAGGTTGAAACTTACAGCATCGTGCAACTCTTCCCACTCGTCATAGGCCGCTCTCTTCTCCAGCCACAACTGATACTCCGCCACATAGTCCGCGTAAGCGGCATCATAGGCCGCCTCGAAATCAGGCTACAATTTCAAAAATGAACGAATCTCGTCAACTTAGCCACTTAGGAACGAATGTCGAAAAGAGAATGAAATTGAGAAAAACTTACATCGGGGCGAGCTCGGGAAGGCTGTCGAGGAGGCAGGACAGGGGGGGGTCATCGGTGGTGAGTGTAGCCTTGATACGCGTGAGGCCCAACTCAGAAGTACGCGGGATTACCGCACTAAGACAGGGCAAACGGCCATGCTCCCAACCGTGCCCGGCCAGGACCATCGCTCTCTCATCGGTGTCATGCTCAAGAGGGTTATCCACCTCCGGATTAAAAGCCTTGAACGTCGAGACGTACCTATTTATGCTCTCCTCGGCACTGCCGTAGTAATCGGGAAGCGAGGGCTGAGGCTCGGATAGATCGATCCTCTTCATCTTCATCTTCTCCCATGCTTGCATGTCCGACACAGGCTCCCCGATATCGGCCTCCTGCATTGCCAAAGAAGTGTTATGCGTATCAAGTAGGAACATGAGGGGAAATAAATGAAGGTTGTTCCATGTATATATATACCAGCTTTGCCTTGAAGCGATCATGGTTGCGGGCTCCCGCGGTTTGCCTTGTTCCGCTCGCTCGAGGCTTTGAACTCGGCGTTCTGCCCAAGCCACCTCGACGCCAACGCCTCCCACGCGTCTGCCTTACCATAGGCCCATTGTGGCATAACCTGAAAAAACAATACTCATGTGAAGAACAGATAATGCAATTGCAACTTAGCAGCAACATGTAATCTCATTGACAATTTACTTACCGATAGGTAATCCTCCATGGTCATATCAGGTGGTTCCATCACATTCTGATGCTTCGGCGCCGTCTTGCATAACTTCTCAGAACTGTAATGATTGACGGAGGTATGCTTTACATTGTAGAATTGCTGTCGTGCCAACTTCTTGCAAGCCCCCTCCAAAGTTCTGTCCGCCTTGGCACGCTCCTCAGGAAGTACCCTATAGAATTTCTTTAATCATGCACAAAAAATTGTGAGAGCATGGTGGGGACATCAACTATGAACGAAATTCGAAAAGTTCAACTTTCCCAAAACTTGGTGATCACGGCGTCAGAACATTTCCCGAAGCCCGGGTGATGGGCGGCCTGATAGTCTACCCAATGGGTGGCTAGCTTCCTCTCGCCGTTGGGGACTATACTGTACAAGCCCGGCCAATACTTCCTAATCAAAGCTCCAATCATGGTGTTAGGCGCACGGGCTCCGTGAGGATATGTCCAATTGCTGCACAATAATTAAACATTAGTACATGTCAAATTGTACTGACCACAATGAAATATCCATGTTCAAAATTAGTATAGTCACTTACTTAATCCCATTAGGCACAATGAGGATTTTCTCCTCCTCGGTAGCAGGTTCCTTTGACTCCTCAGGGACCATGGATTCCCCACGAATCTTTCGCTTCTTCTGCGACACGGAGGCCCCCGTTTCCTGGTCTCGAGACTCCGTCCCCTCGTCTCGAGACTCCGTCCCATCGTCTCGAGACTCCGTCTCCTCGTAAGCCACGTCGCCAGAAGCGGAGGGTATGTCCGAAGACACGTCGCTCCCACCTCGTGCTCGTCCTGCACCTCGCCCTCGTCCTCCCTCACATCGTGCTCGTCATGCACCTCGCCCTCGTCCTGCACCTCGTCCCCTCGGAGGAAGTGCATCGGCACCTCCCCCTCATCCAGCACCTCCTCTCTCACCACTGTCAGACAGGTAACGCGGGTTCGGAATCGCCTCTCTTCCACTTTTAGTAGCTTTCTTCTGGCGCATCGTCTTCAGCAAGGAGGCCGATGATTCCTTGCCTTGACTCATCTTGGTCAATCACCTGCATTGAGAAAGGGTAAACAATTAAGCATAAAGACATGATCCAATTAAGAAGCATAAAGACGTAATGCAATTAATAAGCATGTTGAAAAATAAATACTAAGCATAATAAAGACATAATAAAATGTAGAAAATAAGAATAAAGATGTAATGCAATTAAGAAGAAGCATGTTGAAAGACTAAGCATGTTGAAAAGTAAATACTACGCATAAGGACATAAAAGACCCTCACCCGAATCATCACTCTTATAATTAAGTCTTGGGTTTCTCATCATCACTATCAACATCACTATCACGTCACTAGTAGGAAACTGCCTTTCTGTGGATTCACTATCTGTGGCGCACCAAACTTCCCATGCGCCACAAAAAAACTTCAGTGGCGCACCATGCCTAGTGCGCCACAGACATGCGCCACAGAAATAAGGTGGGTCCCGCCTCCACAAAAATATGGTGACATTTTTGTGGCGCATTGATCTAGATGCGGCGCATCAAGCACAATGCGCCACAAAAATTTGGTGGGCCCCATCCAATGATTTGCATCGGTGCTTGTTCTGTGGCGCACGCGTCTGGATGCGCCATTGAAAATAACATTTATGTGGCGCATCCCCACATGTGCGCCACAGAAACATATGTGTGTGTTCTTTATTTTTTTAAATTTAACCAAAAACTATTTCTGTGGCGCATTCCACCATGGATGTGCCACAGAAATATTTGGTCTAACAATTAATTGTGTGTACATTCTTTTTTTATAAAATTTGTGTTTGTTCTTTCTTTAAATATAACAAAAAAATTAAAATTTAACCAAATGTGTTTGTGTTTTGTACATTTTTTTAAAATGTGTGTGCTCTTTCTTTAAATATAACCAAAAATTTTTAAATTTAACCAAATGTGTTTGTGTTTTGTACATTCTTTTTTTAAATGTGTGTGTGTTCTTTCTTTAAATATAACCAATTATGTGTACATTCTTTTTTTTAAATGTGTGTGTCGAAGAAGACTTTTTTTGTGTATTAATTTGTACATGTGTGTGTGTGAGAGAGACAAGCATATATATATATACCATGAATAAAATATTGGTCTACTAACAATTGTGTGTATATTCGTCTTTTCTTTAAAATGTGTGTATGTTCTTTCTTTCAATATAACCAAAAATGTTTTTTTTTAAGAATAACAAATGTGTTTGTGTTCTTTATTTAAATTTAACCCAAAAAAAATTAAAAGAAAAAAAAAGTGGGACAGCCAGGATTCGAACCTGGCTGCCCAAGTACAAGGTTCTGAAGCAAACCACTAGAGTATGTGTGTGTTGTCGTCATAATACAGCACCACATTTTTTTAAACTTTCAGGCCAACGAATTCTGTGGCGCACCCCTACCGCGGATGCGCCACAGAAATGTTCTGCCCCTATTATAGGTGGGCCCGCCCCGCCCGGCTCTTTCTTCCCCAAAATTCCCAAATCGCGCCCGCGCCCACGCTCTCTGTTTCTTCTCTGCAACCACTGCCACCGAAACGCCGCCGCGCCTGCCGCCGCCTAGCCCACGCGCTCGGACGAACTCCTCCTCTGCTAGTGCTCGGACGAACGCCCGCGCCCGTCGACGACCTCGGCCGCGACGCCTCGACGCCTCGACGCCTTGACGCTGCAGGTACTGCTCCTCTCCCTTTACCTCCGCTGCGACGGCACCCTTTACCTACGCTGCCTCTCCCTCTCCTCCTCCCCTGCGGCTGAGCGACCTCGCCGTCCACCGTAGCACGTACTCGCCGTCCACCGTACCTCGCCGTCCATGCGTGTAACGTGTTCGACGAAATTCCCCAAGGCCAAGGCCACGCCCACGGCTCGGACGAACTCCTCCTCTGCTAGTGCTGCTGCTTCGCCTCTAGGCTAGCATCGGAGTGGAGGTCGTAGCAGTAGTAGGCCGTCATGCTTGGCGGCGATGATGAGTTGTTCTTCGGTGGATTTTCCATGCTGCCATACAAGCCGAGGTGCAAGGCTTTAGCAGATAGGCTACCATGTTGGTTTTAGTTCCGGCGAGTTCCTTGATAGATTCCTGGGAGGCAAAGGCTGTAACTGTTTGTACAAGCAAGCACACACTTGTGTCATGAGTTAGAAGATAACTAAATTGCATTATGGAATGCATTATGTTTTAGCACCAAATCGAAAGCAAAATATTACTTGTGTCATGATTTATTAGTCTTCTTTTGTAGTTGATCATCTAGTGAAAGCACCAAATCGAAAGCAAAATATTACTGGTTTTTTAAATTGCATTATGGAATGCATTATGTTTTAGGAGTTAGAATGAAACGAATAATGGTTCTCTCCGGTTTTTTAAATTGCATTATGGAATGCATTATGTTTTAGGCATTACTTTTCCTTAGTTTACTTGTATGAGCCATGCTAATCAATGAGTACATATATACATTCTTCGCTGTATGAACCATTTTTAATTAACTAATGCATTATTTTGCCGTATGTAGGAAATTTAGAAGAACCTCCGCGTGATTTCAGGTGAGAAGTGGCGGCCATGATGTGAATGTGGATGTGGATGTGTATGTGTATGTGTATGTTTGTGAGATGTGTATGTTTGTTGCCGGTCGGAGATGCCGACCGGAGATGTGGATATGTGTTGATGTGGATGTTGCCGGCCGGAGATGTCGGCAACATGATTTGTGAAATGTCTGCAGGTACCCATGAGGCCCTTGAGTTTGCCGGAATGTCGATTAACTTCGTTCCGGCAAATTCGGGTACCCCATATGTCCCTTTTTTAGCAAAGGTCATGCCGAATTTTTTTCGTGAATTTTGGCATGACTTTGCTAAAAATAGGACATATGATTTGTGAAATGTCTGCAGGTACCCATGAGGCCCTTGAGTTTGCCGGAACGTCGATTAACTTCCGTTCCGGCAAATTCGGGTACTCCATATGTCCCTTTTTAGCAAAGGTCATGCCAAAAAAATCGTGAATTTTGGCATGACTTTGCTTGCCGGAACGTCGATTAACTTCCGTTCCGGCAAATTCGGGTACTCCATATGTCCCTTTTTTTAGCAAAGGTCATGCCGAAATTTTTCGTGAATTTTGGCATGACTTTGCTAAAAAAGGGACATATGGGGTATTGCGACTAATGCCTGGGTCGGGGTATCTTAGTACTAAATTTAGTGATTTATTCTTATATTTGTTGTACTAACTTTTTGCCTCTTTTTAATGCAGTGCAAACATGTCGGAAGCCGGCCCTTCTAAGCACATGAGCGTCGAAGAAGAAGCTAGACATGCCAACAAGTCGTTCTGGCAGATGTCCCAGGAGATGGAGGAGATGGAGGAGGTGGAGGCCGCCGATGCCGACAATGAGCAAGAGGACCGGGAGGAGGACGCCGAAACCACAGATGGAGCTGCTAGTGGCGGTCATGAGGATGACACCACCACCACCGATGGTGGCGACCACACGGATGGTGCTACCGGTAGCAACCCGACCGCCAAGAAGCGGAAGAAGCCAAGGAGGGATCGGACACCGCAATCGCTCGACAACGTCACAGACGTGTTCACCAAGGTTACGCCAAGTGGCCTACCAGTGGAGCCAGAAAAGCTTGCCAAATGTACAGCATGCAACTAGGGTGCATCGTCCGGGAAAGCATGTCGATCAACACGAAGGACCTCAGAAGCAAGGGCAATGAGGCTTTGGTCGAAAACTTCCTCATGAAGCTTCACCAACGATACACGTTCCCGCTTCCGTTCAACAAAAAGGTGGACAATTTAGCCATCACGAAGATGAGCACCGCCTTGAGCAGCTGGAAATTCCGGGTGAAGAAGAATATCAATAAGGGTGACAGCTGGGAGAAGATAAGTGCCTAAGACCCGACGCTCGACAAAGACGAGTTCGAGATATTCAAGGAGTCCTTAAAGTCCGAGGAGGCTAAAAAATGGACCAAGTGGGGGAAGGATATACGGGACCATAACATAGGTAACCACCGTTTGAGAAGCGGCGGTTACCGAGGAAAACAGCCCGTTTGGGACAAGGAGGATGCCATTGTTCCAAAACTGGGAAAAGAGAACCCGTGGCACAAAATCACGGACGAGCAAGTGAGGAACTTTGTCCGGTCCCGCTACTATCTGAACCCGGTGGGGGAATTCGTTACCGACGATGAAGATGTGAAGAAATTCGAGAAATTGATGGTAAGGAATTTAATTTCCGCGGATATCTCAAAGTCCATTGCGTTGATCTAATTAGATAACGAAGCCATATTTATACATGGGTTCACCTTAATTTCCTTCGTCTGCAGGAGGAGGAGTTGAAGGCTGACGCTGAGGATGGCCCGTCGTCCCAGGGGTCGACGGAGCCATGGGACACGACTTTCAACAGGGCGACGAACGCTTTCAAGGAAAGGGACAAGTCGAAGCCACCGATGTCAGCTGGCCGTGTGTCCGGCTTTGGTACGAGCATGAAGTTCCTACAGTACTACTCATCTGACCCGGAGAAGAGAAAGGAGAGGAGGAGGACGACGAGGGCGGATAAAGCCGAGGTGGTGGAGCTAAGGAAGAAGGTGGAGTCACTAGAGCAGGGAAAAGTGGACTCCAGCACGGTTGACAAGTTAGTGGAGGAGAAGCTCCGGGCATTCTTACCCCTGGGTTGATGGAGGGGTTAGCTTCTTGGAATGCCGGAGGTCGACAGGGGCCGATACACGTGCCCAGCTTCAGCGGCAGCAACTCAACCATGAACCAGGACGTGTCGCCGGACCTGGTGACCCTAACGCCCAACGCCGCGGTGCAGCCGTCGGTCCATTTTGTCGCACCGACGCCACCACCCGAGCGGCCGGAGGAGAATGTTAGGCCGGCCGCCGGCACCGGCGCCCTTGTCTCGACATTAGCCGAGCTCAACGCCATCGACAAGGTAACTAATTAATTACTTAGTCCGCGTCATCTTCTATAACTCTGCCTTTTATGACTGCCACCTCATGATGCCCAACATTTGTTCACAAAAGGAGACGCCTTGCATACTCCTGCATAGGATGGTACCCGACGGCGAGTTGAAGGAAGTTGGTGAGGGCATGCTCATACAACCAATGTGCCGTCATATGCACAACACTAGAATGAGCGAGGCCGTGATGAGGGTCAAGGTGACTGAGGTAGTGCCTGAGTTTAGTGCCATCGACCCCCCATGCAACCTCCGGGAGCCGAGGAGCACATGCTCCTTGGAAATTGCCCCAAGTGGGTCTTGGAATGGCCGAAGACCCAAATTCGTCTTGGGGGGCCGGGGGTTCTTCAGGAATTAAGGCGCCGCTCCACCGGCGCCACCTCTAAACTCTGGCCCCCGATCGTTCGGCCCTCGAAGCCACCACGAAAACCTGTTGGGAAGGAACCGGCGCTACAAGCAGTAGTCGCCACCACCCGGAAGGAACCGCCGGTCGTTGCCACCACCAGCCGCCACCAAAGACTGTTGGGAATGTCTGTACCGCAACAGCCGTCCGAAGGCAAAGACGTTGCACCTCAACTTGATGGCAACGACGACGATGATGATAATATCGACATCAATGGCTTCCTCAACACGGGCGCGAGCAAAGATTTGTACATGCCTGCTATGGATGAGGACCCATCCGCGCTCACAGTGATCAACCTGGTCGTCGCACTACATGCCAGCGCCTGAGTTTTTCTCAAAACACGCCTCCGGAAGCCGGCGATCAAGCTCCAGACAAACCGGGTAACATTTTCAGCCCTCGCACACTGCAACAGACGGTTTGCGCGGGGTTCACTGCACCCCCACCACCCCCAGAGATGAAGATCAAGAAGCCTAAGAAGCGAAGTAGGCAAGGCACCTCTACAAGCCAGCCAGCTCCTAAGGTTATTCGGGGTCATGAAGACATGATATCACCCCGAGTTCATGAAGCTGGTAACCGATACTGCCTCTGGAGCTGCTCTGTCTCACAGAAGGACCCATGCACTCTTTGCATCAAGCTATATTGACGGTAGAGGGCCTGCTTCTTAAAGACAAGAATGCAAATTACCCGGTGTTCACGGTCCAGGTGCCAAAGAACGCGGACTTCGTTACTGAAGCCCCCGCCGATCTGTTCTTCATAGCGTTCGAGGACGTCTTCAACCTGTTTCACTCTAGACGGCTGGACTATAACTTGATCCGCCTATACGCGATCAATATGGCGAGGAAGATCCAGAGAGATGATACCCGTACGTCACGGTAGTGGATCCCTACTACATGCGTGACAGTCAGCTGGTGGAAGGATCAAGGACACAGACCATGGCCACGGAGTACCTCCAGAGGTTCATGCTGAACAACAAGAGGAAGAACAACCTTCTTCTGCCTTTCTTTCCGGAGTAAGTACACATCCGCTCGCCGCCGTCGTATCTTATGCTTTCTTATAGATTTCTTCCGTTGTTGATCCTTTCCACTGCATTTCTTCCGACCAGGGACAAGTACTGCATACTCATCGTCCTAAACCCGAGGTGGTCCATTGCCACTTATTTTGACTCGGGGAGTTCGAGCAAGAAGAAAGACTACACCAGAATAAAGGGTGTTCTCGATGAGGCTCTCGAGGGCTACGCCCAAAAGGGAGGCCACTTCGAAAAAGGACAGACGAAGGGGGAATGTCTCACGAATGACAACAAACACCAGTTCAGGCATGGGACCCAGTTCGATTGCACGAAGTAGAAGCATAGCAGCGTGAAGGATGCCTTCCACGTTCTCCATCACATGAAAGGGTTTGTCCGGGATGCACTGAAAACAAAGTTGCCATCTAGTCTCCGAGAATGGACCAAATTTGTGGGGAAAATCACCGATGATAAGCTTAGAGAAGACTTCCATCTCATCCAGATGGATTTGTCGCAAATCATCTACGACGATGTTGTGACATCAGGGGGCCTTCAACAAAGCCAATGGTAGGATAAATCATGCATACTCGCAACAAGTGCTTCTTTATTTTCTTTACTATAGACTTATCATACTCAATCTATTTATATTATTAACCAATATATATACCTATATTGACACTGCACAAATATTGACATGGTTACAAATATGAACACTAATACATGGTTGTATCCATCTCCAGGGTTGTGTCAGAGGGATATCGAAGAACACCTAGCTCTGCAGAATGACAGCAGGACGTGGACGACGAAATACGGCTACAAACTATTCCCGGCGCCGCTCAAGAAGAAGACTCCATGATCATGCTCCTGCTCTTGCTCACCATCATCGCGGCTGTTCTCTATTTGATCATAGTTTAGGCGGTGACAACTTCATTTGTACTATGACTTATGTGACATGAGATGAACTTTTGTACAATTAATTTGGCATTTGTCACTATATGTATGTATCTTGGGCTCTAAGTGATGTGATGATATAGTATAATGTGTCTGTTTTAATACCGTGTCAAAATATATTACTGTTTCTATTATTTTCTGTATAAATACTGTAATATACCTGTATTATTGTAAAATACAGCAAATAATTTAGTGACGCATGGTAAATACTTTTGTGGCGCACCATATTCTGTGGCGCACGAACAAAGTGCGCCACAGATAAATTATTGTCAAATACGGCAAATAATCGAAAATATTGCTGTGGCGCATGGAAAAACGTTTAGTGGCGCACTCTGTTCTGTGGCGCACAGAAGAAATATTTCTGTGGCGCATGCTGGAGGTGCGCCACAGAATTGTCTACTTTCTGTGGCGCACGGGCAGGGTGTGCCACAGAAATAATATTTTTGTGGCGAGGATTCTGTGGCGCACCCACCATGCGCCATAGAAACCTTTTTTGGTGCGCCACAGAATGGCATTCTCTAGTAGTGCGTGTGTAAGTTGGAACCTCATCGCACGGTGGAGGCTCATCATCGTCATCACAATGTAACTTGTTGAGCATATCTATGTCCTTTACATCCACCACTAAGTCACCACATGTCTGTGCATTGTCCTCGCGGTCCTCAAGACCTTGTATGCCAAAGTCCCCAAAGGTTTGTTCCTCTTGATAGAAAATCCCCTCGTATGTTTTAGGGTCAATGTTGTTGTAATCTGACTCGGGTTACGTGACTGACTTGGTGATCTAGACAAAAATAAACCTATGCAGCAAAAGAGGCGAAAGATTTATACCCTCGATGCGTGATCGGTGGCCGGAGAAAGTTGAGGACGAAAGAGGGGCACCGAGGCTGCCCCTCCACGGCTGGAGAAGAAGCCCGCAACGACGCGCGGGACTGACAGTGCTGGCTGGCGTGAAGCTACGTCATCTGAAAAAGCAAAAAAAAACATTAGCACACATGTTTGACAACATAAATATTCATCACATTCATGAATCAACCAATTTGATACAATTCTAATAAACATTCATCACATTCATGAACCAAGCAAATTACAACATACATACTAACACTAACTAATTAAACTAACACTAACTAATTAAACTAACACACATGCCTACCTAAACTAACACTAAACTAAACTAACACTAACTAATTAAACTAACACTAAATAATTAAAACTAGCTCTACTAACCGTGGTGGAGCCGGAGGAGCTGTGGTGGTGGTGGAGGTACCGGAGGAGGTGGTGGAGGCCAGGGCTGGAGGAGAGGTGCCGAAGGGCGTCGTGGAGGGCCGGGGGCGGCTATCGGAGAGGAGAGGCCGGGAGGCGTGGCCGGGGCGGCGCGGTGGGGGAGGTGCGCGGGGCGGGGAGGGTGGCGGACAGCGAGGGGCGGGCGGCCGGAGGAGTGGGTGGGGCGGGCGGAGGACGGCGAGGGGCGGGCGGCGAGGGGCGGGGAGGAGGCTGTCGTGGGTTTGTCACGTCAGGTGTCATAGATGACTTCGTAGGTGTGGGATTATGCGAGTCAAGCATCTCCGAGCTTGGGATCGCAGGAACAAAGATCAACACAGATTTACCCAGGTTCGGCCCCCTCAATGTGAGGTAAAAGACCTACTTCCTGCCTACCCTAGATTGGTATTGATATGATAATCGAGGTGTTACAATGGAGGCGATCCGATCTGGTACTCGCCGTATGAGCTAGGGTTTAGGGCTTGATAGCTTGACCCGCTCTAAGTCCTGCGAGTCCTCTTTATATACACAGAGGCTCGCTAGGTTACAAAAGGAAACTTCCCCATAAGGAATACATCCACAGAGGCCTACTCGGAGACTACTTGGTCTTCACGTCCTCCGGGATATGTCTTCTAGATCTTTCCCCTTATGGCGGTTCAATATTGGGCTTGCTCCCAAGTGGGCCTTTGTCCGTGCGAGTAAGTTAAGTCGCACTGGGCCGCGGGTTAATCCAGAAAGTATTCCCCCGACATTAGCCCCCAAGCGTGGCCTGAACTTCATAGTATTTCTTGATCTTGAATGCTTAGGCCGCGCTTTTCCTTGTTTCGCGACTTATAATTGTGCAGATTGGCCTTGACTCGCACCTGGAAGATCATCTGACTTCGTGAGCTTCTTTGTTAGAGTATCCTGATAGCTTCAGAACTTGATGACGATCTATCTTCAAATTTTTGATGATAATATGATGTAGCCCCCAAGGATTGAGAGGATGTATGTGGTAATCATCTCAATTCTTCTCAGAGAACTCTGAAGGTCATCACCTGTAACTTGATATCATGAATAAAACAATTGTTAAGATACAAGTAATTGTAATTGGTGTTGCCGTACTATAAGCAGTACATCGACCTCTAGTTAGGCCATCTGAATCCTTAAGTGGGCACTCGCGCGACTCAGTATTTCCTAGGAACATGTGTGTTCAGGGTCGAGAGCGGCCATGATAGGCAATCAAGCTCGATTGACGCCACACCCCAGTACTTTGGCCACATAATGCGAGTAGCAATCCAACTTAAGGTAAATTTGATAATTGCCAATAAATCGGCTGTTTCAGGGTAACAAAGACCCCAAGAAACATAATGATATTGCCATGATAGGCTAAGCTATGATAAGCTTTGATTATGATGACACATAAGGTCGCGCCTAGGTGGCAACCGAGTGTTATACATAGGGTTGGATCGCGCGTAGGTGGCGATCCATGGTGATACATGGGGTCGGTCGCGCCTAGGTGGCGACCAGAGATGATACAAAGTTTACGGCCGCGCCTAGGTGGCAGCCGGTTTCTGATACAAGGGTCGATCGCGCCTGGGTGGCGATCAGATGTTGCATAGGTCGCGCCTAGGTGGCGACCAAAGTTGAAGTTCTAGCCCTGAGTGGCTGTGATGATACTCAGCTATAAAGCTGGAAAGGATGATGCTTGGCTCTGATTAGCCTTTTCTTATGTATAGTACGGTCGCAGGTGTGCGACGTTCCAAGGGCGAGGTGCCTCGAGACGATCCTCGAAATCATGGCGTTCGCTGCTTTCTTCCCTTACATCCAGCAGGTAGTACGACCCATTGTTTAGCTTCTTGCTGATGATGTAGGGTCCTTCCCATGGAGAGGACAGCTTATGCATTCCCTTGTGATCTTGTTTAAGTCGCAGTACTAGGTCGCCTTCTTGAAAGGTGCGGGTTTTGATGCGTCTGGCATGATAGCGTCGCAAGTCTTGTTGATATACTGCTGACCTTGATGCTGCCAAGTCTCTAACCTCTTCTAATGTGTCCACCGAGTCTTGCCGAGCTATCTCATTATCTGTCTCGATGTAAGCCGCAACTCTTGGTGAATCATGTATGATATCGCTGGGCATGACTGCTTCTGCTCCATAGACCATGAAATATGGTGTAAATCCTGTGGATCTGTTAGGGGTTGTTCTTAAGCTCCACAGTACTGCTGGCAGTTCTTCCACCCAACATCCTGGAGATGCTTCGACCTTTTCAATAAGGCGCGGCTTAATTCCATGGAGAATTTCCTGGTTAGCTCGCTCAGCTTGTCCATTGCTCTGCGGGTGTGCTACTGACGTGAGGTCCAATCTTATCCCATTGTCTGCGCAAAATATCTGTGTAGCCCCTTCAGAGGTGTTGCTCCCATTGTCTGTAATGATACTATGGGGGTAACCGAAGCGGAATATGACCTTCTTCAAGAACTTGACTGCTGTTTCAGCCTCGCAATCTCCCACAGGTTCTGCTTCTATCCACTTTGTGAATTTGTCCACCATGACAGAGGTGAGTTTTTCCGTTTGAAGACCGTCTGAAAGGCCCTACCATGTCAAAACCCCATACGGCAAAAGGCCATGTGATGGGTATTGTGCGAAGTGCTTGGCTGGCATATGATCTTGCCTAGCGTATCTTTGACATCCATCGCACACTCTGACAATTTGCTCTGCATCTGCTAATGCTGTTAACCAGAAGAATCCATGTCGGAACGCCTTTGCCACCAAAGATCTTGACGAAGCATGATGGCCACAATCGCCTGAATGAATTTCGTGCAAGATTTTTCGTCCCTCTTCTGGTGAGACACATCTTTGGAATGCTCCTGACACGCTGCGCTTGTATAATTCGTTGTTGATGATTGTATAGGCCTTTGATCGTCGTATGATTTTGCGCGCCTCAATTTCATCGTCCGGCAGCACTCCGCGACTTAAATATGCCATGTATGGCTCTGTCCATCCTGGCTGTTCATGCAGGGCTGCGACTAAAGTTGAATCATCCTCTGGCTCTGCAATGTCAATCTCTGCTGGAGGTTTGACTGATGGATTGTGCAGTTCATCCAGGAAAACATTGGGTGGGACTGACTGTCTGTTGGATCCAAGCCGAGACAGGGCATCGCAGCTTCATTTTGTCTCCGATCAATATGTTCAACTTGGTATCCAGTGAAATGTCCAGCAATTCTGTCCACCTCTCTTCTATATGCAGCCATGTTCGCATCCTTGCTGTCCCACGTTCCGGAGACCTGCTGTGCCACCAAGTCTGAATCGCCAAAACAGCGTATGCGACTGATGTTCATCTCCTTTGCTATACGTAGACCATGAAGCAGTGCCTCGTACTCCGCCACGTTATTTGTGCAGTTGAAGTGTATCTGTAACACATACCGCAGCTTGTCTCCCTTGGGAGATGTTAGAACAACTCCAGCCCCCGAGCCTTGCAACTGTCTTGACCCATCAAAATGCATGGTCCAGTATTTGGTTTCTGCCATGCTAGGAGCGACTTGGATTTCTGTCCAATCGTTAATAAAATCTGCAAGGGCTTGCGACTTAATTGATGTGCGCGGCTCGTAGCTGATGTGATGTGGTCCCAACTCGATCGCCCACTTAGCGACTCTTCCAGTAGCTTCTCGATTACGAATGATATCTGCCAATGGTGCTGAACTAACCACAGTTATTGGATGCTCTTGGAAGTAGTGCTTCAGCTTGCGACTCGCCATGAACACTCCAAACACCAACTTCTGCCACTGTGGGTAACGCTGTTTGGAAGCTGTGAGGACTTCGCTCACGTAGTATACTGGTCTCTGGACAGGGTATTCCTTTCCTGTTTCTTGTCTCTCCACAACCATGACAGCGCTCACAGCGCGGGAATTTGCCGCTATGTATAGTAGCATTGGCTCTTTATCTTTGGAGCCGCCAGAACTGGAGCATTTGTCAATTGATGTTTCAAGGCTGTCAGAGCTTCGTCGGCCTCTGCGTCCCAAACGAAGGTGTCTGATTTTTTCAACAGTCTGTACAAAGGTAGTGCTTTCTCTCCCAATCTTGATATAAAGCGACTCAAAGCTGCTACGCAACCAGTAAGTCGCTGCACATCTTTTATCTTTTCTGGCTTTTGGAGATCCATCACGGCCTTTATCTTGTCAGGATTGGCCTCAATGCCTCTTTCTGATACTATGAATCCCAATAGCTTTCCTGCTGGTACTCCAAAGACGCACTTTGTGGGGTTGAGCTTCATGTTGTATTTTCTGAGATTTGTGAATGTCTCTGCCAGATCACCAATAAGATCCTGGCTAACTTGCGACTTAACCACAATATCATCCACGTAGGCGTGAACGTTGCGACCTATTTGCTCATGTAGGCAATTCTGAATGCATCTTTGGTAAGTCGCACCTGCGTTCTTCAACCCAAAGGGCATGCTGACATAACAAAAAGCTCCGAAGGGTGTGATGAAGGACGTCTTTTCTTGGTCCTCCCTCTTCATCTTGATTTGATGGTAGCCTGAATAGGCGTCCAAAAAGCATAACAGCTCGCACCCAGCAGTTGAATCAATTACTTGGTCGATTCGCGGCAAAGCAAATGGATCCTTTGGACAAGCTTTGTTAAGACTGGTGTAATCAACGCACATTCGCCACGTACCGTTCTTTTTCATAACCAATACTGGGTTTGCCACCCATTCCGGATGGTATACCTCTGTGATGAATCCTGCAGCCAGCAAGCGAGCTATTTCCTCTCCTATTGCCTTTCTCCTATCATCGTGGAAACGCCGTAGTGGCTGCTTCACTGGTTTAGCCGCAGGGTTCACTTTGAGGCTATGTTCTGCTAATTCTCTTGGTACCCCTGGCATATCTGACGGCTTCCATGCGAAGATGTCCTTATTTTCCTGGAGAAAAGCGACGAGGGCCTTCTCCTGCTCTTCTTCCATGTGTGCTCCAATGCTGGTTTGCTTGGATGAGTCGCCAGGAACAAGATTTATCTGCTTAGTGTCCTGGGCCGCTTTGAATTTCATTGGTGGCTCGGCAGATGGCGTGGTAACCACACTCATGTCGTTTGGGTCCACCTGCGACTTATAACCTTTTAGCTCTTCCGCGGCACAGGCGGATTCTGCGAAGCCGCATCTCCTTTTCACATTCTATTGCTTTTTCTCTATCTCCGTACACTGTGATGACCCCTTTTGGTCCTGGTATCTTCAACTGTAGGTACACGTAGCATGGCCTGGCCATAAACTTAGCAAAGGCCGTTCTTCCAAACAAGGCGTGATATGGGCTTTGGAATTTTACCACTTCGAAGCTTAGGAATTCGCTTCTAAAGTTCTCTTCTGTTCCAAAAGTTACCCCTAGGGTTATTTTCCCCACTGGCCGTGCGGACCTTCCTGGGACAATGCCGTGAAATACTGTTGACGTGGGCTGCAGGCTGGAATCCTTGAGTCCTAGACGCTGGAACGTATCGTAGTACAAGATATTAATGCTGCTTCCTCCATCCATAAGCACTTTGGTCAGCTTGTATCCTGCAACGTACGGTGCCACAACCAGTGCCAACTTGCCAGGTTCCCGTACTTGTGGCGGGTGGTCGTCGCGACTCCAGGTTACGCGTATTCTGACCACCTTAACCAATTGGGTGTTGCTGGTATCACGGCGTTCACCTGCTGACTTCTGCGGCTCAATTTCTCTTCCTTTTGGAGGTATCGATAACTATTGTGTGATACTGCCCCGTCTGCCTGGGGTTACTCGCGCCGTGCTGCCCAATATTTGTGTTATGAGCCGCACTAGGGTTTCCTTCATGGGAATTCCCCCCGTTGTGTTGGCTCTCTTCTTTCCACTTTTGTAATATGGCATTGCGCCTTGGTATGGTCCGCTGGCCGTCCATCACCTGTCGCATGAAGGTCGCATGGCCGGTTGAAAACTTCTTGCATATTGATTGGACGGGAGCCGTATCCTCGACCCCTTCCACGCTGGCCTCTGAATCCTCCACGCGCATTGGCGACGAGCCCTGAGTGACCATCTTCGCTTTTGCGTTTGTTTTGATTCGCGTTGTTGTGGCTCGTTTGCTGCTGCTGGGGCTTGTTGGAGTTTTTCTTTCCTTTTGCAGCAACCTCCTCTTCTTCTCCGTCTGACGCGTCTCTGGTTTTATCTGAGCTGGCATATTTGTTAGCCGCAGCCATCACCTCGCTGAGGCTCTTGACTTTATCCTTCATGCGACCCAGCTTATGAATCAGCGGCTCAAACTTGCAGTTTTTCTCCATCACCAGGACGGCTGAGCTTGGTGGTATATTATCTGAGGAGTGTATTATTTCTGCCACCCTTTTCATCCAATGGCGACTTGACTCGCCTTCCTTCTGGACACAACGCTCTAATCTTCTATATTGCAGAGTCGCTTGCAAGTTCCTTGGAAGTTCTTAACGAAGGCATCCTTCAGTTCCTCCCAAGTATTTATAGAGTTGGGAGGCAAATTTTGCAGCCATATGTGCGCTGCACCTTCTAGCATCATGTTAGGTATGCGCATATTTCTCTGAGGCGTTTAATGCTCATCCCCATCTCGTAATTGTTGAGCCAAGTGGTTGGATCCATGCTGGCGTTGTAGTTTGCCACCTTGCGTGGCCCTTTGAAATCTTCAGGAAAAGGTTCCGATCTGATCCTTTCAGTGAAACACGCCGGTCCCTTGAGTCGCGAGGACAGGGCTGTGGGCGCGCCTGCGGGGTTATCTGCGGGCCGCTTTTGCATCATGGCGTATTCGCCTGCGCTTCTGCGACTTGCTCCTGCTGCCTCTGTGCGACTCCTGACACGTTCTCTGGTGGCCTGCTTTGGACGCTTCTTTCTGCTGCAATCCTGTGATTGGCTGGTACGAGGGGCAGCTGTGCTTCGGCTTCCGCCCTATTGGCTTGTTGCAGGACTGCCGTACTTAGCATCTGAATCGCGCGCCGCGCCTCAGCATTGACCGGGTCATCGCCTGTTGGTACCATCTGAGTCAAGATATTAGCCGCAGCATACATATTATCGACAGGGTTCTGGTAATGGCCCTGCGGGGTGTGAAACCTCCTTGGTTGTTGCTGGGTCTCTTGATTTGTTGGTACCCTTCCTTCCGCAGTCGTCTGGATTCCCGTCCCGCGGCTGGAGTGAGCGGGATTTCCACTGTTGGTTGAGTCGCGCGCAGCTGTGTTTGCGGGTCAACCTGTGTTGAGTCGCAGCCAGCGCGGCTACTCTCTGCCGCTCCTGTTGGATTCCTTGGTTTATCTGATCGAGCCTGCGGCGCTCTTCTTCCATCCTTCGAACCTCATACAGGAGCTCGGCCCTGGCGGCCTCAATTTCTGTTGCACGGAGGGCGGCGTTCGTGGCTGACACGGGACAAGAAGTGGGTTGCTTGGGGGTGCCGATGCCTCGGTTTCTCCAGCAGTTCCTGATGCGCCTGCTCCTCCGGCCATGTAAACCGCGACTTGCGCCATCTCTTGATCTGGTGATGATGTGATTTCTGGTGGGTAACCCCAGCAACTTTCTTCAAAGGCAGGTATGATGGACCCAAACTCTTGCGAGTCCATGCTTTCCACGGATTCTTCCCCATCATCGGCGACTTCTTCTACTGAATCGCCTTCTGGACCGATCTAACGGACCTGCCACCGATGAAGCCGACGAAGACGTTGATGGATCCGAACGGGATGACGTGGCCGGTCTCCAAATAATCTGCTTCCGGCCCCCAGCTTGAATCGTCGATGAGGGGTGTGCCATTGACCGTGATGATACGGCCAACAACAAGATCTTCAGCTCCCTTCATGGATCCTGCGCGGAACGTGACGCTCTTGACCGCAGGCCCCACGGTGGGCGCCAACTGTCGTGGGTTTGTCACGTCAGGTGTCATAGATGACTTCGTAGGTGTGGGATTATGCGAGTCAAGCATCTCCGAGCTTGGGATCGCAGGAACAAAGATCAACACAGATTTACCCAGGTTCGGCCCCCTCAATGTGAGGTAAAAGACCTACTTCCTGCCTACCCTAGATTGGTATTGATATGATAATCGAGGTGTTACAATGGAGGCGATCCGATCTGGTACTCGCCGTATGAGCTAGGGTTTAGGGCTTGATAGCTTGACCCGCTCTAAGTCCTGCGAGTCCTCTTTATATACACAGAGGCTCGCTAGGTTACAAAAGGAAACTTCCCCATAAGGAATACATCCACAGAGGCCTACTCGGAGACTACTTGGTCTTCACGTCCTCCGGGATATGTCTTCTAGATCTTTCCCCTTATGGCGGTTCAATATTGGGCTTGCTCCCAAGTGGGCCTTTGTCCGTGCGAGTAAGTTAAGTCGCACTGGGCCGCGGGTTAATCCAGAAAGTATTCCCCCGACAGAGGCGGCCGGGGCGGGGAGGAGGCGGCGGCGGCGGGGAGGCGGCGGCGGCGGCGGGGAGGAGGCCGCGGCGCTGGGAGGAGGCGGCGGCGGATCGAGCTCGGGCGCGGGGAGAGGATGGGATCGAGCGGGTGAGCGGCTTTTTTCTTTTCTTTGCCTCTCCCGACCAGGTGGCGGCGTAGTTATTAGGGTAAACTATACGCCGACGGCATTGCCATCGGCGTAGCTATTTTTTTTTGAAACTTACTATTTTTCCTTTAGTTGTACTACACAACAATATAAGTTAGTCAAAATTTTAGTCGTACTACACAATAATATTAGTAAATATTCCAAAATCAACAAAAAATTCCAAATTCTAACCCAAATAAACACAATATTCCATCCGGTTCGCCCGAATGGGGAGTTTTCACCTCTAAGTGCAGAAACTCACTAGAGAGGAAGTGAAGTCGGTGAAGCCGGTCACACCCCGGAGTAGGATACCGGACATTTAAAACACACAACACACTTGTATACATATGGTATGGCACAACCTAGGTTTGTGTGGGGTTCCGACGCTCCGATGCCCCGCTTCGGCGAAACCCTGAATTCGGTGGAAAAACTCTAACGTTTTCGGCTACCCCCTTGAACGGCGTCGAAAGGGGGTAGGCCAGTGGACTTTTTTGCTTGGTTATTTTAGGTTAGGCCATAGGAAGTAGAAACCAAAGTCTACCCCAATAAACACAATATTCCATCCGATTCGCCCGAAACGGGAGTTTTCACCTCTTAGTGCAGAAACTCACTAGAGAGAAAGTGAAGTCGGTGAAGCCGGTCACACCTCGGAGTAGGATATTGGACATTTAAGACACAAAACACTCTTGTATACATATGGTATAGCACAACCTAGGTTTGTGTGGGGGTTCCGACGCTCCGATGCCCCGCTTCGGCGAAACCCTGAATTCGCTGGAAAAACCCTAACGTTTCCTTCTACCCCCTTGAACGGCGTCGAAAAGGGGTAGGCCGGTGCAATTTTTTGCTTGGTTGTATTAGGTTATGCCATAGGAAGGTGGGAAACCAAAGTCTACCCCAAATCAACACAATATTCCATCCGGTTCGCCCGAAGGGGGAGTTTTCACCTCTAAGTGCAGAAACTCACTAGAGAGGAAGTGAAGCCGGTGAAGCCGGTCACACCCCGGAGTAGGATATTGGACATTTAAGACACAAAACACTCTTGTATACATATTGTATGGCACAAACTAGGTTTTGGTGGGGTTCCGACGCTCCGGGGACCCGCTTCGGCGAAACTCCGAATCCGCTGGAAAAAGTCAAAGTTCCCGTCTACCCCCTTGACCGGAGCCGAGAGGGGGTAGGCCGGTGGAATTTTTTGCTTGGTTGTGTTAGGTTAGTCCATAGGAAGGTGGGAAACCAAAGTCTAACACAAATAAACACAATATTCCATCCGGTTCGCCCGAAGGGGGAGTTTTCACCTCTAAGTGTAGAAACTCACTAGAGAGGAAGTGAAGTCGGTGAAGCCGGTCACACCCGGAGTAGGATACCGGATATTTACAACACATAACACTCTTGTATATATATGGTATGGCACAACTAGGTTTTAGTGGGGTTCCGACGCTCCGGGGACCCGCTTCGGCGAAACCCCGAATCTGCTAGAAAAAAGTCAAAGTTCCCGTGTACCCCTTGACCGGAGCCGAGAGGGGGTAGGCCAGTGGACTTTTTTGTTGGTTGTGTTAGGTTAGACCATATGAAGGTGGGAAACCAAAGTCTACCGCAAATAAACACAAAATTCCATCCGATTCGCCCGAAACGGGAGTTTTCACCTCTTAGTGCAGAAACTCACTAGAGAGAAAGTGAAGTCGGTGAAGCCGGTCACACTCCGGAGTAGGATATTGGACATTTAAGACACAAAACACTCTTGTATACATATGGAATGGCACAACCTAGGTTTTGGTGGGGTTCCGACGCTCCGATTCCCCGCTTCGGCGAAATCCTGAATTCGCTGGAAAAAAGTCAAAGTTCCCGTCTACCCCCTTGACCGGAGCCGAGAGGGGGTAGGCCAGTGGAATTTTTTGCTTTGTTGTGTTAGGTTATGATGTAGGTTGGTACCGATTTTCACGGATTTGGGCGAAGGGATCGATGAACACGAAGAACAAGGGATGAACTCAAGAACACAAAGAGGGGAAAACACCAAATCAAGGATAACTAGCAAGTAGCAACTCAGCAAGATTCAACTGGTAACAAGCCCAAGGGTAGCCCAAATTCTCCTCTCCCAAGCACACCTTACTTTTGGATTGTTTATCCAATTGGTCAATCCAAACCAACCCAATCTAGCCACTACGAGAGGGAAGATTAGCAAGTAGCAAACTACAAGAGGAAGCCTTGGTATCCACGAAGGGATCTTCTCCACAAGGGGAGGCCTTGGTTCATCTCCACAAGGGGAGGCCTTGATTCATCTCCATAGGAGGAAAGGACCACTTTGAGAAGAGGAGCCTAGCTCTACTCTAATCCAAATCATAGTCTAACCCTAACCCTAGGAAGAGGACGTCCTATTTATAGTCTAGATCCGAAAAGAGGATAAGATTACAAGGCACGAGAGCCTTTTCAGCACGCAGGCTCACCCGCATCGGTAGTACCGGGCCCGGCACGGTAGTACCGGCAAGGGAGTAGTACCGGCCTCCGGGGAGGTACTACCGGGAAAGATCAGCCGCGAGTCCAGTAGCTCCTGGGAGATGCGGTAGTGGACGCGGTAGTACCGCGCCGGCATGTGGCGGTAGTACCGGGGCGGCAAGACGCGGTAGTACCGGTGCGGGCAGTCACTCCTTCAGGTGACACGTCAGGCGGCGGCGGTAGTACCGGGTCGTGTCCGGTAGTACCGCCTGATGCAGTTTGGGCTTCATCTTCTTCTTCTTGGCTTCTCTCTTGTCCATCTTCTTGGGTCTTCTCTTGGTCATCTTCTCCACTCCATTGTGGGTCGTCATCAAGGTGGTTCCTGAGTATGCACAAAGTATCGAGATCACACATAGATAGGAGTGAATTCACCTTATCATGGAGAGCTTTGACTCTTGCTCTTGTCATTGGGCCACTTGTTGTAGGAGCCGTAGGTTGGGCTACATCATCTCCCCCCCCCCCCTTGGAAAAGAGTCATCCTCGACTCTTGGTCATCCCCATCGCTTGATGTTCCAAGGTATGGCGATAGGTCGGCGACGTTGAAGGTGTCATGGACCAAGTGTTTGGAGTGGGAGATGTCGATCTTGTAGGCATTGTCGTTGATGAGCTTGATAACCTTGAAAGGTCCATCTCCACGAGGGTGAAGCTTGGACTTCCTTGCATCGGGAAGCGATCTTTGCGAAGGTGTAGCCAAATAAGGTCTCCTTCTTCAAATATCATGGCGCGCTTGTGTTTGTTCATCTTTGTAGCATGGTCGTGCTTCTCAAGCGTAGTTCTTGTTTCCTCATGGAGCTTTTTCATGTAAGCGGCTCGCTTGTCGAAGTCCATATTAACTTGCTCACGGAGTGGAAGTGGTAGCATGTCGAGCGCGGTGTAGGGGTTGGAACCATAGACGATTTCGAAGGGTGTTCTCTTTGTTGCGCGATGTAGTGCTCGATTGTAGGTGAACTCGACGTGTGGGATGCACTCTTCCCAATTCTTCAAGTTAGGCTTGATCAACACACGAAGGAGTGTGGATAGGCTTCGGTTCACCACTTTGGTTTGGCCATCGGTTTGAGGGTGGTATGCGGTGGAGAATAGTTGCTTGATTCCCATCTTGGCCATCAAAGTCTTCCAAAAGTAGCTCACGAACTTGACGTCACGATCCGACACAATGGTCTTGGGCACGCCATGAAGACGGACGATTTCCCTAAAAAACAAAGTAGCAATATGTGAAGCATCGTCGGTCTTGTTACATGATATAAAGTGTGCCATTTTAGAGAATCGATCAATGACGACAAAGATGGAATCCTTGTTTGTTTTAGTGCGTGGGAGTTCTAAGACAAAATCCATAGCTATATCGGACCATGGGCGATGTGGAATAGGCAAAGGAGTATATAATCCATGAGAGTTTAGAGTAGACTTAGCTTTGAGACATGTAGAACATCGTCGAACTAGGCGTTCCACATCACGCTTCATTCGTGGACAATAGTAGTTGATGGCGAGCATGGCTTAGGTCTTGTCGCGGCCAAAGTGACCCATGAGTGATCCTCTATGCGATTCCTTCAAAAGGATCAAACGAAGCGAAGACTCGGGTATGCATAATTTGTTAGCCTTAAACAAGAAACCTTGATGCAAATAGAAATCACCAATTCCTTTGTGCTCCGAACATTGAGCGAAAATGTCTCCAAAGAAAGCATCGGTAGCATACAACTCCTTTATCTCATCCAAACCCAAGACACTAATGTCAAGACGTGTAAGTGAAGCGGACCTGCACTTAAAAATTGGCAAGATCCCTGTGTATAGTGCAAACCACTGGATCGATTCATTTGCACACACAGTTTACGATGAATATCACAACAAAGTATCAATTATTACACGCGGATCCAGTACTTAGGAAAATATTCATTACAAATTGCATAGCACGAAGCTAGCTTTGAAAGAATAAAGCAGCGGAAAACATTATTCTTCAGTGAGTCTCCATCATCTTCATGTGCCACAGGCGAAACATGTTGGTTGCAGACTCGAAACCCTTAACGTAAACTCACTCGTCGTCAGAACAATCTGCAACAAATAAAATTTTGCAACAGAGTGGGTCAGAACCATTAAAAATGGAACTGGCAAGTGACACTATGTGGACACTTAGTGGAATAACTCTAATAACCTATATGCATATCTGGCTGGTGGAGTTCAAGGCTAATTTGCACAAAGCCAATTTTTCCTATCTCTTTATAACACTTTTCTTTTGTCAAAACAGGTATGGCATGAAAACCACCCTCTTGTCCACCTTTGTTCAACCTTCAAAATTTTAACTTAAGAAATTGGAATGTTGGGAGCCTCCGTTGACGTCCTTGATCAGCTGCTCAAATTGTCCGTAACCGGGGACACGGCTAAGTACTTAGTTTTAACTCTCGAGAGGGTGTGCACTTTCACCACGAGACTCAAACAACCCTTCTGTCCTTGACCCTCATGTAGTGAAAAGGAAAGGAGAAGCCTGAGACGAGACCTTTGGAGAAAAGTCAAGGCAGAGCCATTATACCACGTGGCTGCACTGGAAGCATCTTCACTTGGAGAAAACTATGGTCCCTTTGTTCCTGGGTGGCCGTCCTCAAGTGAACTCTCAGGTAAGAACCCCCACATACCATGGTCCTAAGTATAGTAAACTATCTTAGGTGAAAACCCCATGAACATGGTCCTGAGTAGACACTCAACTCATACATCCAATCAATCCCAAATCCACCCAGGTGTTTCATTTAACTTAGTAGAATTTAAGCTTTTCAATAAATACTTTTGCATAGCATCAATAATTCTACTAAGTTATCATAGGATTCTAGACACATCTAGTAAACAGGAGATAGTAGTTTTAGCATAGCAATACTATCCAACACATGCATATAAAGAAATACTCTAAGTCATGCATAGAAAAATACTTAGGAAATTCATGAGGGTGTGCCACTTGCCTTGGCAACAAGGAGAGCAGGAGTAGCAGTTGCAAAAGCCTTCGTCTCTCTCCAAAATTTCTAACACATCAAACAAGCCACAATAAACATACAATCATACCAAAAACTTTTTAAGGAAAAATATGCCATGCATGATATGCAAAAACACTCTAAGGAATATGACATGCATGATGTGCAAAACAACTTGAGGAACATGGACAAAAATAACTTAATCAAGTTGGCTAGGTCAAGGTCAAGGTTGGGCAAAATAAACTTGATAAAAATCAACTTAAAAGAATCTTCAACTAGTACTCAAGGGACTTAGTCATAAACACAAAGGACTTGGTCTATGTCCAAAGTGAAGGACAGAATTAGGAAGGAAGAAAAGGATAGAAGAGAGAAGGATGTAGTTGGTCTTCAAGGATCATCTTCAATCTTCCTTGTCATGGTGACCCCATTGCTTCTTGTAGAACTTGATGATTTTGCAGACTTCATCATTTGGTACCACCACTAAGTTAAATGGAGACAAAAGAAAAAGAAAGAAATAAAGAAAGACTTAGGAAAAATAGGTGGTTGGTCTTCTTGAAGTTCCTCTTGATTTTCTTCTAAGTGCTTTTACTTCTTGGAGGTGCTTTTGGAGTCTATTTTCTTGGCTAAGTCCTTCATTGTCCTTCTAGCTTCATGTTGAAAATCCCAAGGATGACAAAATAATTTCTAAGGAAAGTACACCATTTATAAGGTGCTAAATTTTGCTAAGGAAAAGTTAACCATTTCGAGATGCCTAATATTTCTAAGGAAAAATATTGGCAAAATAACTTTAACAAAATTTTCTAAGGAAAAGTTTGATCAGCTGAGATGCAAAAAATTTCTAAGTACTTCCTAATGCACCTCAACTCTTCAAAATACTCTAGGTTAAATTAGCTCGAAAATTGGTGAAGAAAATAATTTTTAAGCATTAAATATAATAAAAAAATCCTCCTAAAAAGAGGTTAAATACAAATAAATAGAAATTCGCAGAAAAATAATCTACAAAAATAATTTGATGGTTCCCACGGCCAAGTATTAATTAAACAAAACCATAGCAATTGGATTTGCCCAAAAATAAAATTTTAAACTCAAGTTAAGTCAAATTTACTTAAACAAACCAATTTAAAATTTGAACCAATTTTAATTTGTCAAAACATAAAATTAGCTATACCAAAAGTTTCTACTCGTTGTAAGGTTTCCAAAAATATAAAGTTTGCAAAAATTGGATAAGTCATTAAAAAGTTATGATGATTCTAATCTTCAGGGTCTTTTCTGCAAAACTGCCGGTCTTCGGTTGACTGTTGACTTGACCGATGACGAAGCGCTGACTGGCGCTGACTTGGCAGCTGACTGGGCGTCGACGTGGCGGCCTCTGATTGGCGCGTACCGCTTCGCGGCGTGGATATAATCTACAACGTCCATCCTCGATCTAACGGTCCAGAACGAAAGTATCTAAACTTGGCGGCGCTGTCGCCGAAAACCTAGCCGGAGGACTAAACCGCGGCCGCGCCATTGCCGGCGTGCATGGCCTCGCGCGTTCCCGAAGATCTATAACCTAATGGGTTGAACGGATCATACCACGGCGAAGAGGACGACGAAGCGGTTGCGGTGGCGAGGTGGTGGTCTCCTGCGTGTCCTGCTCCTCCTGAAAATGCCCGCCGAAGTCGAAGACGGCAGCGGCTTGCTTTGGTTGATCAAGTACCCATCGATCTAGCGCACAAACAAAAACCAGAAAGTGTCAGGGAGGTTCGCAAGGAAGAAATAAGGAGACAGGAGAAGACGGGAGGGTTTGGGGTCGACGAGGACGACCGGAGCTTGCAGAACTCGCCGGTGGCAGTGGCGGATGGCGGCGGCGCAATACGAGCAGCCTGGTGGCGGTGGAGCTAGGGTTTTTGGGGGGAAAGAGAGAGGGGGCCGTGGGGGTTAAGTAGGGGTGCTCCGTGAAAACAAATTGCGGAAGAATCGGCGTCGATTTGATCCGATTCCGGATCGATCTCCGGACGGATTTCTCGGACGGAGGTTGAAGGAAGGTCGGCTGACAGGTGGGCTCTTGCTGGGCTGCTAAATGCTGCACGCGCGCGAGACAGAGGAGATGGGCTTGGCCCAGTTAGCTCGGTGTAGGGCTCTTTCCTATATTTTTTTTTTGTTCCAACTCTTTTTCTATTTTCTGTTTTCTGCAACTTTTATATCTTTTGAAATAAACATCCAAAAGGATTCAAACCAATTTCTATAAGTTTGTAAAAGCAAAAACTTCCTTTCAACACTAGCAACACACTTTGCCAAAACATTTTAAAATTTCAAACTATGTTTAATACAAAATTGACACTTAATGTCAAGTTTAAAATAGTTTTTTTAAACAAAACAAATGTGGCTTAAGTAAAATTAATTACCACAATTGTAACTATTTGAAAATACTTATTTTCCAACAAACAAATCACAACCAAACAATAAACAGACAAGAAAACCATAAAGGTTAAAAAATAATATATGGAGCAAAATTTTCTCAAATATGTTTTTAAGTGGAAATAATAATTTCCAACTTTTGAAATATCCAAATGCAAGCAATGCTATATGAGATCATGAATGCATGCATGATTTTTCTTTTCAAAGCAAAATACATAATAGTTTTCAAAGGTTTTAAATTTTTCTGATTTTTCAACTTTTTGAAAAACTTAGGATGTTACAGTAAGTAGGTTGGCCTTGCGGGATAGAGCATCCGCGACCACATTGTCTTTACCTTTATTGTATTTGATTACAAAGGTAAAAGGCTCAATGAACTCAACCCAATTAGCATGTCTTTTTTTCAAATTTGTTTGGCTTTTCAAATATTTCAAGGATTCATGATCGGAATGAATGTCAAATTCCTTAGGACGAAGGTAATGTTGCCACACATCCAAAACACAAACCAAAGCAAATAACTCCTTGTCGTAAATAGGGTAATTCAAACGAGCTCCATCTAGTTTCTCACTATGGTATGCAATGGTTCTACCATTTTGCATAAGCACTCCACCAATGCCCAATCCACTTGCATCGCATTCAATCTCAAATGTCTTAGAGAAATCCGGAAGGGCAAGGAGTGGTGCTTCGGTTAATAACCGTTTGAGCTCATTGAAAGCAAAATCATGTGCATTGCCCCAAATGAAAGGTACATTTTTTCTTTGTAAGTTCATGGAGGGGCAAGCAATTGTGGAAAAATCCTTGATTAAACGGCGGTAAAATCCGGCAAAATCAAGAAAACGTCTCAACTCTTCAAGTGACATCGGAAAAGGCCAAATCTGAATTGCTTGTATCTTTGCTTCATCAACTTCGACTCCATCCGAAGAAACAACAAAACCAAGAAAACAAGCTTGTTGGTGGCAAATGTGCACTTAGAAAGATTGGCATAAAGCTTTTGATTGCGAAGAACCAACAAAAGTTGAGCAACATGAGAAGTGTGCTCTTCTAAAGATTTGCTATAGATAAGGATGTCGTCAAAGTATACCACAACAAATTTCCCAATGAAAGGACGCAAAACATGATTCATGAGACACATAAAAGTAGAAGGTGCATTGGAAAGATCAAATGGCATGACAAGCCATTCATAAAGACCAAGCTTTGTTTTAAATGCGGTATTCCATTCATCACCTTCACACATTCTTATTTGGTGGTAACCACTTTTAAGATCAATTTTGGAGAATATAGCGGAACCACAAAGCTCATCAAGCATATCATCAAGTCGAGGGATAGGGTGGCGATACCTAACGGCGATGGCGTTGATGGGACGACAATCCATGCAAAGGCGAAGAGTGTTGTCGTTCTTGGGTACCAAGATGACGGGCACGACGCACGGACTTAAGCTCTCGCGGATATGTCCCATGGCAAGAAGTTCTTGTATTTGCCGCTCAATCTCCTTTGTCTCCTCGGGGTTGGTGCGGTAAGGAACGCGGTTTGGTAGCGGTGCGCCGGGAACAAGGTCGATGCGATGCTCGATTCCGCGTAGAGGAGGTAGTCCCGGTGGCACTTCTTGAGGGAAAACATCTTCAAAGTCCTTCAAAAGAGACAACAAAGAAGGAGGAAGGTTTGTGAAAGTGTTAGTCATAGAAACTTCACCCTTGCATATGAGCACATAGTGGAGGGTGGATGGGTTCTCTCTCAACTCCTTCATCTCTCTTTTGGTGGCAAATAGTATAAGTTTTGTAGGGGCTCTCTTTGAAGTGTCACACTCATTTGGCTTGTGACTCTCACTCACTTTATGGTGGGTCTCTCGCTCACCACTCATCTCACTTGACGAACGATCTTGTTGTGCCCGTGCAAAAGTCTTGGCGTTGTCTGCGATGACTTGACTTGGTGTCATGAGACGAAGGTCTTGTCGTTGTTCTTGAAGCTATAGTAATTTGTCCTTCCATCATGCATAGCACCCTTATCAAATTGCCAAGGACGTCCAAGAAGTAAGTGACAAACGGTCATAGGCACAACATCACAATCAACCGTATCTTCATAAGCACCAATCTTGAAGGAGACTTGCACCATGTGTTGTATCTTGACGTTTCCGGTATCACTCAACCATTGCACATGGTAGGGATGTGGGTGCTTCTTGAACTTCAAGTTGAGCTTATCACAAAGTTCCTTACTCGCTAAGTTGTGGCAACTTCCACCATCGATGATGACCTTGATGGACTTTCCATTGATTCCCGCTCTTGTTTGAAACAAGCTGCATCTTTGGTATTCTTCCACTTAAATATTTGTGGTTAAAGCTCTTGCCACAACCAAGGAAGGTTTGTTGTCACCATCACAATATATCTCACTTGATTCTTCTTCTTGAGCACTTTGCTTTATGGTGACTTTGTTCAAAGTATTGTACTCATCTTCACTCATAGATTCATACTCTCCCATGTCATTGATGATCATGACCTTCTTGTTGGTGCACTCCAAGGATTTGTGCCCTTGTCCTCCGCACTTGTAGCATTGCAATAGTCTTGTGCCGGACGAAGATCCTTGAGGCGCCTTGGTAGAGGGAGGAACTTTCTTGAAAGGTTGAGGCGCTTGAGGTGTCGATGTAGAGACTCTTGGAGGCTTGTTGGCGAAGAATGCCTTTGACTTGATGTATTTGAGCTCTTCAAGCACGTGACGCTCAGCCTTTGTTGCTTGATGGACTAACTCAACCAAGTTGGCATATGGTTGGAACTCCACAATCTTCTTGATTGGATAGTTGAGGCCATTCATGAAGCGAGCCATGGATTGCTCTTTGAACTCGTTGACATTGGCTCTCATCATCGAGATTTCCATCTCCTTATAGTACTCATCAACCGACTTCAACCCTTGCTTCAACTCTTGCAACTTCTTGTATAACTCTCTAGTGTAATGGCTTGGCACGAAGCGCTTGTACATTGTTTCTTTCATTGCAACCCAAGTGTCGATTGGTTGTTGGTGGTTAGCGATGTGTGCATCTTGTAGTTGTTCCCACCACAAGAGGGCATAGTCTTCAAACTCCATCGAGGCTAGGGCAACCTTCTTGTTGTCGGAGAAGCGTTGTACGTGGAAGATCTTGTCAACCTTGAGTACCCATGAGAAGTAGGCTTCCGGATCACTTGTGCCGTAGAACTTGGGTATGTCAAAGCGAAGATTGCGCAAGTCATCATAGTTGCCACCATGGGCACCACGTGGGAATGCACGTCCACGTCTCCTTCGATTGAGTCCATCACCATTGTGTTGGCGTGACTCGTTATCACTCGACTCGGAACGATGGTGTCGTTGACGATCATGTGGAAGTTCTTGACGAGGACGAAGATCATGTAGAGGACGGTGCTCTTGTTCGATATTGTTCACATTGTCATGATTTTGATGGCGTGGCTGTGGCGCCCCGACCTGACTGCTATACAGTGATGCTGAGTGTCACCGGTTAAGCGATACAACCGGAGGTTACGGGTTTACCAATCCCCGGCCAAAACCTTTGGCAGGCGTTGCTCGGAATTGATCACCGGCAACGCAACACCCCGATTGATGCCTTAACACAGGCTCAACTATCAAAGCATAATAGAGAGATCAAGACTTGTGGAACAACTGGCACATCACAGACTCTACGACACAAATCATATAGTTCAACTCTTATAATAGAGAAAGATAGCAAATTACAACCAGAGGTCACATACCCAACAGTACAACACGCGGAAGCGAATTAGGTTGTTCTAAACAACAAGATCCAAAATATGGCCTAAGAGGCCTACAGATAAACATCCAACGCCAGCTGTTCCGGGATGTCCCAAGCTGCCACCTGGGAACCCCAAACTACTCGTCGACGTCCACAAAGAACCCACATTCGAGGTCGGTGAAGTCCTCCTCTGAAACAAAACAAACGACGTTGAGTTCGACGAACTCGCAAGATTATATATAGAGCTTTAGCTCGATGTGGCTTTCAAGGTTTTATGGATGTTTTGCATAAATCTGATTTTATTTATGAAAACATAACTCAATGGCATCGACTATTCAGAGTATTTTAAAAAGGGGTAAGAAGTAACTCTTTTCTTCAATCACCTTTCTCAACATCAACCATCATCAACCACTGTACCTGTTCTACAAAGGCACCTCCCCGAATCACCCTCGAGGAAATCAACCTTACAATCTTGAGTGGTACCTTTAGTACCCAGTTTTTAATCATTCCGTTCAAGTTATTCTATGATCTTACCTTCACTTCCCAAGTTCGTCCATAACTGCGGACACGGCTTTTCGAAAAGATTTAACCCTGCAGGGGTGTACAATGTTTACCTCGCGTACCGTCCGGCCCATTACCTGTACAATTAGCTCTCTTCCTTGGAAAGCCGGCTGGGTGGGAGCGGTGTCGACTTCTCCCTCGTTAAGGACCTTCCAGGATCATCAGTGGCGGCAGGACACGAGATCACAACACCCTGCCCACGGCCACTCATTTTTCCTAACACCACCATCCTCATCTCAGTCTTGGCCACCATCCCAACGCACGCGCAAATGGAAGCCCGAACTAGAGGACCCTGGCTAGTCCCGCCTGAGTTATTTGGTCTATGAGGGTTCCTGCAATTGCATAGGCCTCACGCATGGTTGCATGCTCAGTCTTGGTTCAAGAGGTAAAGAACTCGCACCTAGGCGGCGAGAACGAGACAAAGCACCACAACCACAGTGGCCTCTCATCCCCACCTTTAAGCATTTTATTACCTGTCATCACATTTCTCCACCATCATCCATTCATCTCATCACATGTTTCCAACATGAACCATCCATCGTACGGCTAAACATTTAACTAAGCATGGCTAAGCAACAACATAGCATAGTTAAGTATTTCAGGCCAACAATACAATCCTATGGATAATAGGAGGGAAACAGGTAATGGCATTGGAATCATAATGCAACTATAGGATACTCTAATCTGAATCAAATTGACATTTGGAACCGCATGCAATATTATGGTGGAGAAAATATTTGCGGAAAATAGGATAAGATATGCTCAGAGGGGGGATTACGCTTGCCTTGTTGAGCGGAGGAGTCGAACTGCTCGTCGGAGTAATGATGCTCAACTCCGAACTCGTGATCTACCCGAGAGCAAACAACACCGGAAAGCAAAAACAACAATCAACACATGGCAATTGTGCAATGCATACAAAAATGATGATATGACATTTTAAATGCACCCTAGAAGCATTGAACATGATCAACAAGTTAAATGGGGTCCCCATTATATTTATTGCATTATTTGGAATAAACCCCATATTTAAACTTAGTGATTATAATTACTACTAGAGCACATTATTGTAATTGTGATCAATTATGTATGATGATGATGATTCTGGATCACTCATGTTTTTCTGAGCATTTGGGTATAACGAACACAATTTTCTGAGGTCCAGATAAAAAGTTATCACTTTTATAATTTCTTCTTTTAACTTTATGATTTTAATAATTTATTTTTAACAACAATAAAAATTAACTCCTCGAATCCGAGAGAGAGATATAAAACACGACAAACATCGGAGGTCGATGTCCGTAAGTGCGCGAGGGAGTAGTGGGAAACAATGTGCAAGAGGGAGAAAATTGGAAAATAATCAGCGGAAAAAAACAGACTAGCCGGCCTCCAGCCCGGCTGGGCCGGCTGACAGGCCGGCCTGTTAACAGAGAGGCCCGGCACACAGCCCGGTCTGGGCCGGCTCTGGGCCAGAGAAGGCCGGTCCGTAGCCCGGCTAGGCCAGTTTCTCGACCGGGCACGAGAGGACAACGACGACGAACGCCGGCGTACTGTGTTCGATGGTGGCGCACGATTAGCGAGAGAGGGGAAGGGAAAGGAGAGCCACGGGGATGACCAGAAGCTCACCCTAGAAGCGTACGGGTGCTCGGGGAGGCCGGAGCTGGGCCACGGCGGCGGCGCGAAACTCGGCTGTGCGCGGACGGCTGCGGGGAAGAAGGAGATGGCGGCGCCGATTCCGAGCGTCCTGGTTCGATTCCTCTGGTGGAGGGGATGAAGACGGCGCGGTGGAGCTTCTGGCTGTCTTCGATTTGGATGGAGAGCCCGCAACCGACGGCTTCGAGGCAGCGGAGCTGAGCTATGGTGCGGCTCGTGGGGAGAGAAGAGAGGGTAACGGGAGCAGGTGAGCAAGGAGGAAGGGGGAGCAGTGCGGCCTCGTGGGGGCGTGCTCTCCTGCAGGGAAGAGTCAGAGAAGGGGGGGGCCGGCGAGCAAGGAGGGCACGGTGGTGCGGCGCGAGCAGTGTGCCCCCGGTCGCTACAGGAGAGAGGAGGAAGAAACATATTTCACAAATTGCCCCCTGGAAAACTTGTTGCCATCACGGATAGGTCCTCCGCAGTTTTCTTTCTAAAACCTTTTAAAATCCAGCAGCATTCCAATGAATTAATTAAGGCACTTAGATAATTTATAAAAATATAGGAAAATTTAAGTAGCCTCCTGACAGCATGTGGAAACACCACAAAAATTGGGGTTGCCAAATAAAATGTTTTGGACAACATTTGTTCATAGGTTCAAAAATAAGCATTTTGCTAAAATCAAAACGGTTGCCCCTTTAGAAATTTATATCAATTGCAAAATATATTTTCAGAACTCTTGGAACTTCCTTGACAAATATAAGAGGTCAAAGTACTTTTGTTTTGCAGGTGTGAATTCTCTCATTGAATTGAATTTGTACTTGAGACAGTTTGGCATTTGTTTTTAAATGGTGCCAAAACCATTTGTGTGTTGTTTAGCAAGTTAAATTTGGGTGCCATGATGCACAAGAAATGAAAAGCAAAAATTTTACTCGGGTTTTTAGGTTCTCAACTTCGGGCTGTTACAATTCTACCCTCCTTACAGGAATCTCGTCCCGAGATTCTTAGAGTAGGAAAGAGGGAAAAGAGTTACAACGGTACTACACGATCTTCCTGCTTCAGGTGGCTTCTTTCTTGAAGGGGTTGACCGAGGGCATCATGAAGTTCTCCATCGTCTTTACTCCGAGGTCATCATTACGCACACCATAGGAAAGAAGGAAGCCTCACCGGAAGAATGGAGCTTGGTGGATATACCACGATCAAGTACCTCCTAGTAGAATCTTAGGATGAGACTTCAAGCATCCCTTGAATTGACAGTTAGGAGACACAAGCGGGTGACGGGAGATTGATAAGGAGCTTCCAGTTGGTAGACAACTGTTTCTCAAATATTCAGAATATGAATTTTGCACAAGGCCTAGAATTTCTGAGGGAGAGTGTTGAAACAAGATTCCAACAGTTGAAGAGTTAACTTGTACTAGTCGGCTTGAGTAGAACTTTCCTCACGGAGGAGCATTTCAGATCACTGGAGAAGGATCAGAAAGCTAGATCAAGAGAACTTCAGAAACTCCGCAAACGTTAGTATTGGGAACACTTCTTGATTTTTCTAGACATCGGGAACAAGCTTCTTGAGGATCACCAACTATCGTTCCTGATGTAGATTTAGATCTCGTCAGGTGTAGAGATACTTCAGACTCCACATATATGAATAGGGAATCTTTGCAAAGCATACCAATGGGTTACAATTGCTAGGACCCCAAGAGTTGGACTACAAGGTTTAACTCCAAAGGAGGAATGAGATTGCGAAACCCGCGGATTAGCAACTTGTCAGGAGACAGCTGCCCTAATCGAATTACTCCTGACAATACACCATTGAGTCTCGGCTGGGGAAACACCAATGAAGACAAAAGAGGTTCTCAGACTTCCTCTCTTTCTGGAACAATTCAATCAGTGGCTTGGATGCATAGATGAAATTCTCATCGAATGGAGGTAACAACATACCATTCTAGGAATCTTCCGCATATGCAAGATTGACTGGAGATGATTCCAAGGGAACTAGACAATTCACTCAGATCCATGGCGACATCTTTCAGCAATTGCACGTGAACCAAGGAAAGTCACTTCTAACTTCCAGAACACACACCTTGTGACGACACAAAGTTAGTGCTAACAAGTTTCCAATGCTAACGCCCAATATCCAATATGAATCTCCTCAAATATGGAGAGAATAAGAAGGTAGTTGATGGGCTCAACAACAATTTATCCAGATACTCCAAGACGGTAGACTCATAGGTCACATGAACGGGGCATAAGTATTGGTCAGACTAACACGTTCAGGTAGGTTGGTCTGAGTTTGATTTAACGATAGCCCAATTCAAATCAAAGATTTGTAGGGTAGCATATCCACAAAGGAGATACCAACTTGCTTCGACACGTAACACTAGACATCCCACTGAGAAGGAACTATATCAGATAGAGCTTTGGTCTTTTAACTCTCCAAGTTGTTTAAGCTCAACCGAATAATTCAGGGCATCCAGCACGATTTTCTTGGAGAAGGGAGTTGTTCAGAGAACCAGCTTACTCATAAGCTCAACATCACGGTCAGGTGACAACCTGGCGATACTTCTGGAAAGACCCCCAGAATATCACGATCCACATATAGGATATCACGACATACCGGTGGATCTTGAGTTCAAGAGAGGATCATGCCTTTCAAGGCACAACGAGGTGGTCTTGGGAGCTTCGGCACGAACCTAGCTCTTTGACCATGGAAGTGCACCAGAGAAAACGAACTTGGGAACACAGCCAAATTCATTTTATTGATTGGCTAACCACTCATGCTAGGAAGGACAATGAATGTCCTTGGATTTCGGCGCAGTAAGAACTGCTGAGGATATCCGATAGTTACATTATTGCTCACGTCTCATCATCCTCGAGTAATAAGTTACTTGGGAAACGGAGAGCAACGAAGTGTAAGAGCCTCACTTTATCGAGAAGATCATGATACTTAGCAGGATTGCACACTCTTTATACCAAGGTATCGTGCTACCCTAAGATGGAACAGAAACATAGACTAATAAACCTCTTATTCTGTGGACTACAAAACTTTGACCTAGCCCGAGAAGTGGACAAGGTACCGGAGTTTGTTTCTCCTAACATTCCGAGGTGGAATGTCTTGATGGATCAAGGGAGTGACTTGCATCGAAACATACCAACGCACGATAAAACTTTACTGTCTACTGACGGACCAAGGTCGGAGAGCAGATCAGAGTAAGAAACATGCTCAGGAGAATCCTAAGATGTTAAGATGCACCGGTTATTACTCAATTGTGATAACCATGCCCAAAAGGAGAGATGCAGCAGAGTCACGAACATGGCTGGGAGACTCGCTAGGGGAATCTTGGTCATAACCCAGATGATTCAAAGACAGAACCTAAAGCAAGACTAAGGAAAAGCTGAGGTTACATAGCCAGCTGAGGTGTGGGAAATTAAGGGTCAACCATTTACCACACAGACCACATAAAGGACTTGGGTTAAAGGTCAGCTTCATGTGCTGAGAATCATAAATAGCATGACGATCACATGGGTAACAACCCACACAATTCAACATGCCAGAATCACAGCACAATCCGGGACCTTCGGTTCACGACCTTGGGTTCCTCCATTCGCTGGGTTTTAACCGTGGTCTTGAAGAATTGGAGTTGCATCGGTCCGGCAAAAGGAGTTGTAGACTCTGGATCCGACAACCTGATACATAACTAGAGATGGATCCCATCCTTTAAGATCTCGTGGTTCCTACTCCGACGCCTATTTGTAACTCGTGAGCTGGAGTAACAGGTTAACAGATTTAGGAACGGCCCACCCAACGTGTCACCTAATTTTGAAACACCAGATGAGGTAACGAAACCTTTTTAAATCAAATAGAGGTAAGGTGACTCAGAGTTGGAGCGATACCAGGTAAGGAGTAAAAAGAATCCTAAGATGGTTTTCACAACTCATTTTTAGGTTAAAATATTTTCACAAACACTAGACTCAACGTCGACCAGTAGAAGGGTTTCCTACAGGCAGTACTGCTCTGATACCAACTTGTGGCGCCCCGACCTGACTGCTATACAGTGATGCTGAGTGTCACCGGTTAAGCGATACAACCGGAGGTTACGGGTTTACCAATCCCCGGCCAAAACCTTTGGCAGGCGTTGCTCGGAATTGATCACCGGCAACGCAACACCCCGATTGATGCCTTAACACAGGCTCAACTATCAAAGCATAATAGAGAGATCAAGACTTGTGGAACAACTGGCACATCACAGACTCTACGACACAAATCATATAGTTCAACTCTTATAATAGAGAAAGATAGCAAATTACAACCAGAGGTCACAGACCCAACATTACAACATGCGGAAGCGAATTAGGTTGTTCTAAACAACAAGATCCAAATTATGGCCTAACAGGCCTAAAGATAAACATCCAACGCCAGCTGTTCCGGGATGTCCCAAGCTGCCACCTGGGAACCCCAGACTACTCGTCGACGTCCACAAAGAACCCACCTTCGAGGTCGGTGAAGTCCTCCTCTGAAACAAAACAAACGACGTTGAGTTCGACGAACTCGCAAGATTATATATAGAGCTTTAGCTCGATGAGGCTTTCAAGGTTTTATGGCTGTTTTGCATAAACTGATTTTATTTATGAAAACATAACTCAATGGCATCGACTATTCAGAGTATTTTAAAAAGGGGTAAGAAGTAACTCTTTTCTTCAATCACCTTTCTCAACATCAACCGTCATCAACCACTGTACCTGTTCTACAAAGGCACCTCCCCGAATCACCCTCGAGGAAATCAACCTTACAACTTGAGTGGTACCTTTAGTACCCAGTTTTTAATCATTCCGTTCAAGTTATTCTATGATCTTACCTTCACTTCCCAAGTTCGTCCATAACCGCGGACACGACTTTTCGAAAAGATTTAACCCTGCAGGGGTGTACAATGTTTGCCACGCGTACCGTCCGGCCCATTACCTGTACAATTAGCTCTCTTCCTTGGAAGGCCGGCTGGGTGGGAGCGGTGTCGACTTCTCCCTCGTTAAGGACCTTCCAGGATCATCAGTGGCGGCAGGACACGAGATCACAACACCCTGCCCACGGCCACTCATTTTCCTAACACCACCATCCTCATCTCAGTCTTGGCCACCATCCCAACGCACGCGCAAATGGAAGCCCGAACTAGAGGACCCTGGCTAGTCCCGCCCGAGTTATTTAGTCTATGAGGGTTCCTGCAATTGCATAGGCCTCACGCATGGTTGCACGCTCAGTCTTGGTTCAAGAGGTAAAGAACTCGCACCTAGGCGGCGAGAACGAGACAAAGCACCACAACCACAGTGGCCTCTCATCCCACCTTTAAGCATTTTATTACCTGTCATCACATTTCTCCACCATCATCCATTCATCTCATCACCTGTTTCCAACATGAACCATCCATCGTACGGCTAAACATTTAACTAAGCATGGCTAAGCAACAACATAGCATAGTTAAGTATTTAGGCCAACAATACAATCCTATGGATAATAGGAGGGAAACAGGTAATGGCATTGGAATCATAATGCAACTATAGGATACTCTAATCCGAATCAAATTGACATTTGGAACCGCATGCAATATTATGGTGGAGAAAATATTTGTGGAAAATAGGATAAGATATGCTCAGAGGGGGGATTACGCTTGCCTTGTTGAGCGGAGGAGTCGAACTGCTCGTCGGAGTAATGATGCTCAACTCTGAACTCGTGATCTACCGGAGAGCAAACAACACCGGAAAGCAAAAACAACAATCAACACATGGCAATTGTGCAATGCATACAAAAATGATGATATGACATTTTAAATGCACCCTAGAAGCATTGAACATGATCAACAAGTTAAATGGGGTCCCCATTATATTTATTGCATTATTTGGAATAAACCCCATATTTAAACTTAGTGATTATAATTACTACTAGAGCACATTATTGTAATTGTGATCAATTATGTATGATGATGATGATTCTGGATCACTCATGTTTTTCTGAGCATTTGGGTATAACGAACACAATTTTCTGAGGTCCAGATAAAAAGTTATCACTTTTATAATTTCTTCTTTTAACTTTATGATTTTAATAATTTATTTTTAACAACAATAAAAATTAACTCCTCGAATCCGAGAGAGAGATATAAAACACGACAAACATCGGAGGTCAATGTCCCTAAGTGCACGAGGGAGTAGTGGGAAACAATGTGCACGAGGGAGAAAATTGGAAAATAATCAGCGGAAAAAAAAAAACAGACTAGCCGGCCTCCAGCCCGGCTGGGCCGGCTGACAGGCCGGCCTGTTAACAGAGAGGCCCGGCACACAGCCCGGTCTGGGCCGGCTCTGGGGCCGGCTATGGGCCAGAGAAGGCCGGTCCGTAGCCCGGCTAGGCCGGTTTCTCGACCGGGCACGAGAGGACAACGACGACGAACGCCGGCGTACTGGGTTCGATGGTGGCGCACGATTAGCGAGAGAGGGGAAGGGAAAGGAGAGCCACGGGGATGACCAGAAGCTCACCCTGGAAGAGTACGGGTGCTCGGGGAGGCCGGAGCTGGGCCACGGCGGCGGCGCGAAACTCGGCTGTGCACGGACGGCTGCGGGGAAGAAGGAGATGGCGGCGCCGATTCCGAGCGTCCTGGTTCGATTCCTCTGGTGGAGGGGTAGAAGACGGCGCGGTGGAGCTTCTGGCTGTCTTCGATTTGGACAGAGAGCTCGCAACCGACGGCTTCGAGGCGACGGAGCTGAGCTACGGTGCGGCTCGTGGGGAGAGAAGAGAGGGTAACGGGAGCAGGTGAGCAAGGAGGAAGGGGGAGCAGTGCGGCCTCGTGGGGGCGTGCTCTCCTGCAGGGAAGAGTCAGAGAAGGGGGGGGGGGCCCGGCGAGCAAGGAGGGCACGGTGGTGCGGCGCGAGCAGTGTGCCCCCGGTCGCTACAGGAGAGAGGAGGAAGAAACAGATTTCACAAATTGCCCCCTGGAAAACTTGTTGCCATCACGGATAGGTCCTCCACAGTTTTCTTTCTAAAACCTTTTAAAATCCAGCAGCATTCCAATGAATTAATTAAGGCACTTAGATAATTTATAAAAATATGGGAAAATTTAAGTAGCCTCCTGACAGCATGTGGAAACACCACAAAAATTGGGGTTGCCAAATAAAATGTTTTGGACAACATTTGTTCATAGGTTCAAAAATAAGCATTTTGCTAAAATCAAAACTGTTGCCCCTTTAGAAATTTATATCAATTGCAAAATATATTTTCAGAACTCTTGGAACTTCCTTGACAAATATAAGAGGTCAAAGTACTTTTGTTTTGCAGGTTTGAATTCTCTCATTGAATTGAATTTGTACTTGAGACAGTTTGGCATTTGTTTTTAAATGGTGCCAAAACCATTTGTGTGTTGTTTAGCAAGTTAAATTTGGATGCCATGATGCACAAGAAATGAAAAGCGAAAATTTTACTCGGGTTTTTAGGTTCTCAACTTTGGGCTGTTACAGTGGCCTTGGAGGATGATGAGGATGTCGTCCTTGTTCATCAAAGTCATTCGCACCCGGTACGCCATTGTCATTAGCCAATGGGTCATGACAATCACGGTGTTGCGGTGGTGGTGATGGTATGCGTTCACGACGTTCATCATTTTGGTGAGGTTGTTCTTGATGCGCATTGGCATTGTTCACGTGAAGATCATGTGGTTGTTCAACGTTAGGAGGAGGTCGTTCATGGGCGTCGCGCCTTGGGTTATGTTGACGTTCTTGTCGAGGTTCATGACATCCATGATGTGCTTGCGTCGACCTTGAGGTGCTTCTTGTACGGCTTGAGCGTGATGAAGAAGAAGCTCGTTGTCGCACAAGGTTGTTGAGCGCTTCGGTCACCCGCTCCATAGATGCTTCTTGCGCATGCATGCGGTCGTTGAAGTTGGCCTCTTGAGCTTGAAGACGGCGCTCGTAGCGTCCTAGGCCATAAAGAAGAAGGTGTCGAAGACCAACAAACTCAGTTTGTGTGACATAGCCATGATCACCGCGAACTCCACCGTGAATTTCATCGTCCGAGCTTGAGCTTCCGTTTGTACTTCCCCTAAACATTTTCTCAAGAACAAGTGAGATATGTGGCAAGGAAAACCAAGACAAACTATATCCCAAGTATAATGTGGCTTGAGAGGAGAGAATCCGGTTCTAACACCGAACACACACACTTATGAGGATAGGAAGGTATGAAGTGGCAAATGAAACAAGAAAACCCGACGAAAAGTATATTGTCAAAGGTAGAGAAAATCCACAATGATCAAATTACCAAAGAAACTCCAACCACAAATGATGAAGAAACACACACAAAAGCGAATGATGGGGTTGGGCGACCAAAGGGCGAGCACTCGAAGATAGACTACCTAACGAAGACTACGTGCTCAAATATCACACCAACACGAGAGGGACGCTAGCTCAATTGCCTTTTGGTGGGCAACGGATTTGCACGAGTGTTAAACACTCTCTCACTTTGGCGGTTTAAGATTTTTCGCAACCTACAAGAGATGATACTTGGCACTACTCATGTTCTTTTCTTTTCTCTTCTCTTTTTTTTTGATTTTTGATGATGATTCCTTCTCTTTTGCTAGTGCCAAGCTCTCTAACGATACACACTCACCAATACTTTAAGACAATCACTCGAACAAGTGCAATGCCCCGCAATATCAAAGAGCTAGTCCGATAGGTCAAGGTACACGAAAGGAAGAAGGGCTCACAACGGATTATGATGATGGGGAAATGTCGAGTCCTTGGTGGCGTCGTCGCTTGGCGTTGATGATGCGTTGCTGCGGAAGCTTGTCGATGTCGTAGGCGTAGGGCACACCAAGAAAGGACTCAAACACACAAGATGAAATGCCAAAACGAAAATAAGGAAGAAAAAATTTCGGCCAAATTTTGAAAACCCGGTAGTACCGGCTAGAGCCCGGTAGTACCGACCTGCCCGATTTCTGAAGTTTGACTTTCGATTTTGGGCGGAAATTGGACTCGAAAAATCCTCAAATTCATGGGAAATTGGCAAAATTGAGGCTAGGGAATGCAAACAAAGGTGGAGGGGGTCCTAAAGCAACAGATCCATGGACAAAAACTACCAAAAACGCAACGAATCGACAGATCGGCTCGAATCAAGGAAAGGCTATTTTTGGTGGAAATTTTCGAATTTCTCAAAAACAAAGAAAAATTTGGTGGATTTTGGTGGAAACACAAATCAAATCCGTGGCAACCTAGAGCTCTGATACCATATGATGTAGGTTGGTCCCGATTTTCACGGATTTGGGCGAAGGGATCGATGAACACGAAGAACAAGGGATGAACTCAAGAACACAAAGAGGGGAAAACACCAAATCAAGGATAAGTAGCAAGTAGCAACTCAGCAAGATTCAACTGGTAACAAGCCCCAAGGGTAGCCCCCAATTCTCCTCTCCCAAGCACACCTTACTCTTAGGATTGTTTGTCCAATTGGTCAATCCAAACCAACCCAATCTAGCCACTACGAGAGGGAAGATTAGCAAGTAGCAAACTATTAGAGGAAGCCTTGGTATCCACGAAGGGATCTTGTCCACAAGGGGAGGCCTTGGTTCATCTCCACAAGGGGAGGCCTTGATTCATCTCCATAGGAGGAAAGGACCACTTTGAGAAGAAGGATCCTAGCTCTACTCTAATCTCAAATCATAGTCTAACCCTAACCCTAGGAAGAGGACGTCCTATTTATAGTCTAGATCCGAAAAGAGGATAAGATTACAAGGCACGAGAGCCTTTTCAGCACGCAGGCTCGCCCGCATCGGTAGTACCGGGCCCGGCGCGGTAGTACCGGCAAGGGGGTAGTACCGGGCTCCGGGACGGTACTACCGGGAAAGATCGGCCGCGAGTCCAGTAGCTCCTGGGAGATGCGGTAGTGGACGCGGTAGTGGGCGCGGTAGTACCGCGCGGCATGTGGCGGTAGTACCGGGGCGGCAAGACGCGGTAATACCGGTGCGGGCAGTCACTCCTTCAGGTGACACGTCAGGCGGCGGCGGTAGTACCGGGTCGTGTCCGGTAGTACCGCCTGATGCAGTTTGGGCTTCATCTTCTTCTTCTTGGCTTCTCTTTTGTCCATCTTCTTGGGTCCTCTCTTGGTCATCTTCTCCACTCCATTGTGGGTCGTCATCAAGGTGGTTCCTGAGTATGCCCAAAGTATCCGAATGAAGTAGCAACCCATTCAAAGGAGTGTCGAGATCACACATAGATAGGAGTGAATTCACCTTATCATGGAGAGCTTTGACTCTTGCTCTTGTAATGGGGCCACTTGTTGTAGGAGTCGTAGGTTGGGCTACATCAGGTTAGTCCATAGGAAGGTGGGAAACAAAATTCTAACCCAAATAAACACATATTCCATCCGGTTCGCCTGAAGGGGGAGTTTTCACCTCTAAGTGCAGAAACTCACTGGAGAGGAAGTGAAGTCGGTGAAGCCGGTCACCGGACATTTAAAACACACAACACACTTGTATACATATGGTATGGCACAACCTAGGTTTGTGTGGGGTTCCGACGCTTCGATGCCCCGCTTCGGCGAAACCCTGAATTCGCTGGAAAAACCCTAACGTTTTCGTCTACCCCCGTGAACGGCGTTGAAAGGGGGTAGGCCAGTGGACTTTTTTGCTTGGTTGTGTTAGGTTAGGCCATAGGAAGGTGGGAAACCAAAGTCTACCCCAAATAAACACAATATTCCATCCGATTCGCCCGAAACGGGAGTTTTCACCTCTTAGTGCAGAAACTCACTAGAGAGAAATTGAAGTCGGTGAAGCCGGTCACACCCCGGAGTAGGATATTGGACATTTAAGACACAAAACACTCTTGTATACATATGGTATGGCATAACCTAGGTTTGTGTGGGGTTCCGACGCTCCGATGCCCCGCTTCGGCGAAACCCTGAATTCGCTGGAAAAAAGTCAAAGTTTTCGTCTACCCCTTGACTGGAGCCGAGAGGGGATAGGCCAGTGGAATTTTTTTGCTTTGTTGTGTTAGGTTAGTCCATAGGAAGGTGGGAAACAAAATTCTAACCCAAATAAACACAATATTCCATCTGGTTCGCCCGAAGGGGGAGTTTTCACCTCTAAGTGCAGAAACTCACTAGAGAGGAAGTGAAGCCGGTGAAGCCGGTCACACCCCGGAGTAGGATATTGGACATTTAAGACACAAAACACTCTTGTATACATATGGTATGGCACAACCTAGGTTTTGGTGGGGTTCTGACGCTCCGGGGACCCGCTTCGGCGAAACCCCGAATCCGCTGAAAAAAGTCAAAGTTCCCGTCTACCCCCTTGACTGGAGCCGAGAGGGGGTAGGCCAGTGAAATTTTTTGCTTGGTTGTGTTAGGTTAGTCCATAGGAAGGTGGGAAACCAAAGTCTAACCCAAATAAACACAATATTCCATCCCGTTCGCCCGAAGGGGGAGTTTTCACCTCTAAGTACAGAAACTCACTAGAGAGGAAGTGAAGTCGGTGAAGCCAGTCACACCCTGGATTAGGATACCGGACAATTAAAACACACAACACACTTGTATACATATGGTATGTCACAACCTAGGTTTGTGTGGGGTTCCGACGCTCGATGCCCCGCTTCGGCGAAACCCTAAATTTGCTGGAAAAACCCTAACGTTTTCGTCTACCCCCTTGAACGGCGTCGAAAGGGGGTAGGCCAGTGGACTTTTTTACTTGGTTGTGTTAGGTTAGGCCATAGGAAGGTGGGAAACCAAAGTCTACCCCAAATCAACACAATATTCCATACGGTTCGCCCGAAGGGGGAGTTTTCACCTCTAAGTGTTGAAACTCACTAGAGAGAAAGTGAAGCCGGTGAAGCCGGTCACACTTCGGTGTAGGATAATGGACATTTACAACACACAACACTCTTTTATATATATGGTATGGCACAACCTAGGTTTTGGTGTGGTTCCGACTCTCCGGGGACCCGCTTCGGCGAAACCCCGAATCCGCTGGAAAAAAGTCAAAGTTCCCGTCTACCCCCTTGACCGGAGCCGAGAGGGGGTAGGCCAGTGGACTTTTTTGCTTGGTTGTGTTAGGTTAGGCCATAGTTGAAATAAAAACACACATATACCCCAACTCTTGCGAAGATTCCCCCCGTTCGCTCGATGTGGGAGTTTCCAACTATATGCCCAAAAACTCGCTAAGGAAACAGTGATGCCCGTGAAGCCGGTCACACCACGGGGCAGGATCTTGGACATCTACAACCCAAAATACACAACCTAGCCGGTCACACCCCCTAGCTTTTGGTGGGATCACGACGCTCCGGAGCACCTCTCCGGCGAAACCCTAGACCCGTTGGAGAAAACCCTAACTTTTCCGTCTACGGCCGGTACGGGCGTCGAAAGGGGGTAGCTCACTGGATTTTTTTGCTTTGTTGGGCTAGGGTAATCCCTAGGTACAAGAAAAACACACATATACCCCAACTCTTGCGAAGATTCCCTCCCGTTCGCCCGATGTGGGAGTTTCCAGCTATATATGCCCAAAAACTCCCTAAGAAAACAGTGATGCTCGTGAAGCCGGTCACACCACGGGGCAGGATAAATTGAGCCATATATTTAATATTTATGTTGTAGGTGTATATTACATGTGTTGTTTTTATTTATTTTACATGTATATGTTGTAGGGTCGGGTTCTGGAAGACTCAAACCGTTATTTTATGCGGGTGGGATACCGAAATTGGGAGGGAAATTATAGATCCAATTTATATATAAATTATACCTACATTAAATATTATATAGAGAAATAAATAAATCTAAATTTATTTATAATTAGTTTAAAAAAGGAACATTTATACGCCGACGTACACAGGTACGCCGACGGTAAACCGTCGGCTTCTCAGCGCGTCGAAAGGTCCGCCCGTTGCTCCGTCACGGCGGGCGTTTGTACGCCGACGGATTTGTGTACGCCGACGGCTGCCGTCGGCGTATGGCTGTCTACGCCGACGGGGATTCGTACGCTGACGACCGAGGACGCGGCTGTCCTGGCTCGGCTTGTACGCCGACGGCCCCGACATTTGGCCGTCGGCGTATAATCCGGCCGTCGGCGTCTTGTTCGATTCTTGCAGTGCGAGAGCCAACGGTACCCCCACCTCCCAGATGTCAGCCTCTCGTCTCCTCCTCCGGCCGGCACACAAGCTAGCTTCTCTTGCTCGCCCACTCCGTCGTGCAACGGTGCAAGCCGAAGCCCCTCCAGCGGATAAACTCGACGGCGTCGTCTCATGGTCGACACCATACCCGTCGATGTAGAAGGGAGAAGTTGCGCGCCTGGCCGACCTAAGCAGGTCCAGGCGGAGCCCCGCTCCATCTCTGCTCGGCACCGCTGGTCCTCCTCATGAAGGCGATCTTGCAGCGACCATCTTGTGCAAGGAAAAGGCTCGCCGCGAGTCAGCGATCTGTACCACATGACCTCTTGGCGGCCGGCGGTTTGCGACTGCCGATGCCATTGCCAGGTCCTCTGATCTCCGGCAGCAGGCGATCGCGTGCGCACGCAGTGGGTCCAGTACAACAAGACAGCACACGAGCAGTCTTCCGTTCAAGCTGGATTGTCCGTCCTGGGCACCGTGAGTTCTGTTTGTATTCCCTTTTGGTTTTAGACTGTTATTTTTCAAACTGTCAACCCAGATGCACAGTTTAGATTAGTGATGGCTTCAGCATGTTCAAAACCGGAAGACACGAAAATGGGAGAAAACTAAAAACCAAACTTCATAAAAAAGCCTATGTAAAGGAGCATATGATTTGTTTTGCCTGCCATTGAGTGTATTCTTTATCAGCGATCTGGTTTGTTCTTACCGAACAAGGGGCAGAAGGGCACATAGGTACTAGACTAGAGGACTCGGGCCAAACAACAGATATTGAAGAATAAAATGTTGCATTTTGATTTTGCAGTCAATTTCCTTTCTTCATAAATGTCTAATTGGTGGTAGCTCCAAAACAGAGGTAGGTTGAAGACTAGGAGGCTGGTTGCTTGAATATAGATGGCACTACATCGCTGAGTTCTTTTCCAAAAGATGGTCCTTGTAGGGAATGTATTTGAACCTTTTCTGCATGTACTTATTGATATGATGCAATGATTAAATAGATATGTGTTTTTAAGGCTGTAGCTGAGTGCCGCTGTTCTATCAGCTTGTCAATGTTCGTATAATACATGACAGTTCATAGGTAACTATTTTCAGAAAGTGTTTTCTTGAATCATGGTTAAATATGTTGCGAGATTTGCACTGGGCCTCTATATTATGAGTTATATATCCTGTGCAATCGAGTTTTATATCTTCATAAATCATAGTCCATTATCCAGTTCAGCCATGATATTCAGCAAGCTGAGAAGTCAGATGAATATGTGATAAGCCGTTCATCCAAATTTCCCCTGAGAAGTTCTCTTGAAAACATTCTAATGAAGCCTGAAGGTATATTTTTTACAATCTTGAAGGTATTTTTTCAACATTCTGGCTTTTTTTACAATGAACATCTATATTCCTCTAAAAGGGAAAACACCATTTATTCTTCGAAGTGATAAGAGTGCCTTGAAGTGGCATATGATGTTTATAAATATTTTCAGAGACATAAATATATTAGGGTGTACAAATTATATGTCGCCGTAGCAACGCACGGGCATTCAACTAGTATACTTAAGATAGCAGGATCAAATAAATACCAATATGAATCAGTCTCTCATTCTCATATATATTCGGAACCCACATGTACCTCATTCGACTGAGAATACCTTACTTCTCAGTCGAAGAGGGTGCTCATGGATCGATAGTGCCGAACGTACCTGAGTTGTTCCGTTTAATGGGATGTTGTTGTTTCTTGTTTTTTGGTCTGCTTATGGCATGCTAGTCTGGTCCGTCGTTCTATTCCATTGACACAAAGTTTGTTCCATTGTTTCTTGATATTATTTTTTTCCAGATATGGCATGTGTATTGTTTCTTCCTATTTGAATTTTTCTTTTACTTTGTGCTATGTGAGTTTTAAGTAAATTCAACTATGGTGTATGGTGTGGCGAAAAGTGCAACACATAAAAAATCAGACAAAAATACGAAAACATTACATAAATATAGGAACCCTTAGTTGCACTTGCTACTTGCACGTTTCTTGAGAAAAGTGTAACTTGTATTGGAAAACTGGTTAAATTTGCATATTTTTTATTTGCAAGAAAAAAGTTGCACATTTGTTGAGAAAAGTGCAAAATTGTATCGAAAAACAGTTGCAATTTGCATGTTTCTTGATAAAAATCTAACCCGTTTACAAAACCGATTAGAGTTGCATATTTGTGGAGAAAAGTGCAACTTATATTGTCAAGCCAGTTAGAGTTCTACATTTTTTGAGAAAATTGCAACTATCAAAACTTGGGCGCTGCTTGCATGTTACTGAGAAAAGTGCAAGTCTGTTTCAAAAACCACTTGCTTATTGCCTATTTTTGAGAAAAGTGCAGCTCACATCGAACTTGTTTCAGAAACCGGTTAGAGTTGCACCTTCCTTGAGAACAGTGCAATTTGTATCAAAACCCGGTTGTTGCTTGCACGGTATTTGAGAAAACACAACTCGTTTAGTAGAAAAATACATGTTACTCGCACTTTTTTGAGAAAAGTACAACTCATCCCGAAAATCGATTGAAGTTACACCTTTTATTGACAAAAGTTTAACTTGCATGGAAATGTGGTTGCTTCTTGCATGTTTATCAAAAGAAGTGCAACTCGTTTCGAAACATCTTTAATTTGTTCGGTTCTTTAGAAAAATGCAACTCATAATGGAAACGGGTTGAAATTGCATTTTTTTTTGGAGAAAAATGAACCTCACGTCGAAACCTAGTTATTACTTGCACGTTTCTTGTGAAAAGTGCTAATCATATCGAAAACCGTTTGTTGATTACACGTTTCTTAACGGGAAGTGCAAACCTATAAATACCTAACAAAAATACACATGGAACCAACTATGATACATGTGCAAATCATATCGACAACCGTTTGTTGGTTACACTTCTCTGATAAAATAGTTGCACATTTTAAGAAGCGTGCAACTACGTGCAATTTTGCACTTCAATACATGATGTAGCTTAACATTTTTTGTAAAGCACGACTATGGTATAAGAAAGTGCGAGCAATCTAGTTGTACTTTTTGAAAATATCATTCAGTATTCAGTATATAAGAAATATAGCTAAATGTATGAAGTGGAAAAAAACATTCATTTACAGCCAATTGCACAAAACAATTATTTGCAAAGTATAGAAAAGTTCAACTGTAGAAAAAAAATCAGCTTGCATACACAACGATACAAGCCCTAGGCTTGGACACAAAAAAGGCACAAATACTCTACACAAAAGAAAAGGCACAGAATATAGTCCACAAGCCCTGCTCCATGTGTGCAGCCAGGATCGGACGGTTGACGACGTCGACTGAGACTTAAGCTAAAAACAGTCGCATGAGACTTAGAAAATCCCTACATGCACCTGTTAGTGTCAGTTGTCACGCTGCACAGCGCGCGGCGCCGGCGCGGGTGTACAGTCACGCTGGCCGCCATTCCCTGCACCAACGGCGTGCATCTTCATGGTGTCAAGAAAGCAGCGGCGCCCTTCCATTGGTAGCCACGACCCCTCGTCGACACGCGTCTGCGCAAGAGAGTATCCGGCGCATCCCCGCGGCGGCAGCGGCGCGGGGTGGTTGTGGACGCCGTCGTAGGTGGTGATCACGAAGCGCGCGTCGTCCCGCTCCCGCTCCACCCGCTTCTTCACGCGGCACCCCTCGCTCGAGCAACGGTAGTAGTTTCTGCTCGCAGGCCACCATTGAACAGAGTCAAAAATGCATCCACCAACTGGGTTTGATTGGGCTGCATATGCCGTACGTTCGTACCTTGGGTTTGGGCTGTTCTTGACCATCTTCTTGCCGTACTTCCTCCACCGGTACCCGTCGTCCAGCACCTCCACCTCCGACCTCGTCTTGAACGCGATCTTGCTGCACTTGCTCCTCGCCACGCCGCTCGTCAAGCTCCTGACAATTTGACCACGTACAGCAGAATCATGTTCAGACTTCGTAATGATGAGCCGGACTCGTTGGCTCACACCCTGTCTGAATCACAAACTCATGAACCGAGATTTTTCAGAGTTTGAATCTAATTAATGCTTACTTGCTGATGATACTGTCTTGGTAGGAGAGTCCATCTGAACTAGTGCTTGCTGCTTTACCGCTGTTGTAGCCGTCGGCGTCGGCTTGCGGCGAGTGAACGGGGAGTGGCGCCGGCGTCTGCTGCTCTGCGTGTAAGGCGGCTGCTGCCTCCGGCAGGGAAGCATACTCCTCACCGACATCAAAGTCGAAGGATGATAGGTAGCTGGCCGCGACCACCATATCGTCGGCGTCGTCGTTGTAGCCGTCGTCCACATACCCGCCGCCGACCTGATCGACGGAACCCATGGAGAGGAGGGACGAGTACGAGGACATGGCGACGAGTCCACCTACCAACCAGCCAGCTTCAGCTTCCTCAACAGGCTGCACCTGCACTGCACGTACAATACGATGATCTCGCACTCGCTGCAAGTGGGTATGTGATGTGATCGTGCACACGAAGATGCGCTTTATAAGTAGGAGCGACTCATGTTCATCAGCGCAGACCTCAGAGCTATAACCGGCGACCAAGGGGATATGACGCAGGCCGAGCCGGTCCCATGTTCAAACGGATGACGCACGTAGCGCGCGCAGTGGGAGCAAACGAGCCAAGACTTTGCCTGGAAAACTCGCTGTGCTATGTCGACCGCTGCCGGGCGTCTCCGGACACGCGACAACGACGGAGACGTACGCGACGGACGGCTTCTAGTGCAGTACCAGGCAGCTAGTGGTGCCCTCGCTTTCTGTGCGCCGATCCATCCGTGCTAGCTGTAGGAAGTGGGATCCATCTGCGAAGGTACGTAGGGGCAGGGCGCCGGTCGTCGCCGTGGACCGGCGACTTTGACGGCGAGAACCCTGCGCTGCTCTCCTCTCCTCTCCTCGCGTGGCAGCGCGGACGCCAGAGCGACGCCGTGCTCCCGATGCCACTGGTCAAGGTCGGAGACAGCGACTGGTCTTCGGTTTTCAGCGCAACCGCAAGCGCGCTATTTGATTTGGAGTGGCGGGTCGAATGCTTGGAAGGATTATGCCTATGGCTGGGAGAGCGAATAATCCTCGACTAGTTGCACCCGCAACCAGTGGCGGAGCTACGGCATCTGGAACCAGGGGTCCCAGAGGGTGTCACAACATATAAAAATAAATTTTAGGGGGTGCATACATGGTGGAAAAAAATGATTTTGCAAAGAAATTGAATGCTACCCGGTGTCCTGTGCACCCGGCAGCCTTGCCGTGGCTCCGCCAGTGCCCGCAACCCATTATCTAAAATCGCATTTTAAAGTTTCCAAAAAATCTGTAACAAATCACACACATTGGTTATGTTGTATCTTATGTGACTACACATTTTCGTCCCAAAACATGACTATATGTGACCTGTGCAAAAAAGAAAAGAGCTAAATGAATAGTACCACGTACTATTTGTGTGTAATTTGTCTTTTTTGTACAGGTCACATATTTTCATATTTTGTAATGAAACTTTGTAGATGTAAAAGAAACAACATAATATATCTCCATGATTTATCTCCCATTTTTTGAAAATTCGAAAGTGTGACGTGCGGAATGGGTTGGGCCTGCAATTAGTTGCAAATTTGAGTTTCCCTATGGCTACGCACCCTGACACGCACTTGGCGTCCGCTAGCTGGCAGACCCAAGCTCGAGCGTCTGGAAACCACCCTGGCAGCGACAACGTGTTTGGTTATCTGCCCCGCACCAAAATTTTGGCCGTGGAAACATGCCCTGAAGGAACGCCCGAAATGACACGAGTTTGCGCGTGCATGGAAAAAAGTGTGGCCGGAGAGGAGAAATTTCATCACCGCCGCCCCATCCTAACCATATTCACCACCAAAACATGCTATACTATTTTCCCCCTCTTCGAGCTCTCTGTCCCGACTGCGAAGCCTTTTCAACGACGAGAAGGTAAGCGGCGACATCTGTATCTCCTCCTCCAGTCCGCGCTGGTCGATAACGGGTGGTGGCAACCTCTTCCTCCTCTTCTCCGAGTTGATCCCGGTCTACTCCACTCCCCTTATGGCTATAAGTACCGTCAAACACTAGCTCTTATAGCTTAAATCTCTGAGTGTGTAGTAGATCTACAGATAGTATGGTAGATTTTGCAACTTTGTTTGTTGTTACTGTGTGAGCATGTGGTAGTATGGTGTTTTGCACTTGATATTTTTGTGGTGGCATTTACTAATGTGCTAGTATGACTGATTAATAAGCTTTGTAGATTGCTAATGTGCTAAATTTGCATAACATGGCAGGTTCTGCAAGTTTTGTTTGTTCGGCAATGATATCTTGATGTTGTTGTGGTAGACAATTGGTAATGTGCTAATATATGACATATTTATGTGCTTCATTGTTGTGCAGTACATGTATTAGGTCGATCATTGGTACGAGTGTTGGTTCTACACATTGTAGTTCTCATCCTTGTACGGTTTCACCTTATACATGATAGAATGCACAGTGAAGATCATGCAGACTTACCCAATGATGCATGCTAAACATATTTCCCCTTTGCTTCTTTAGCCATGCCCTAACGCCTCTGAAATCCAGCCATATCCTTATTTCGTCTTGTACTCCTGGACTGCGGTGGATGTTTAGGTTGATGCTAACCCCTCACATATTGAATTGCGGTGGATGTTTAGGTTGACACCATAGTAGATATTGCATTGCATATCTTCTTATCAACGCTTGTTGCTTGTGTTGCATGTTGTCATCTTGCTCTTCTGTGAGTCTACAGTGAAAGTGAGTGCTTGGAGCAAGTGAACGGTTTCTCAAACAAATGTTACAAACGGTTTGAAACTAGAGGAGGCAGGGTACAATTACTCCAAGTCCATGTTGAGACAGATCGGGTCGCCCAGTTAGTCCTCGTTGAACTTTGTTGTTCTACCAAGTAACCACAGCGAGCCAAATGTGGACAACCAAACACAACACTTTGCATCAGCTTAGATCTTAAATCCGAAATGTTCACGTCCGTGGTAGAAGTTCTTGTGTAGTCAAGTTGTTCTAGCTCATTATGATGTCGTGGTAATCTTCATGTTGTTGTGTTGCTCGTAACCCATGTAGGATTTTACCACCGGTCAGTTTTCGCAAGCATTGATTGATAGCCAGCCAGACCTCGCCTTGTCCTTGGTACCCAAGAGGAAGATTTCCATGGCACTCGGTTGTGTTCCGAGATGGTCGATGTGCCAGGAGGTCAGCTGATCTCCAATGTGTCAGGACAGAAGCAAGAAGAATAAGACGGGGACGACCATGAAGTGGGCTCCATTCTTCTCCACCTTCCTGCTGAATAAGATGATCGACATCATCAAGACCGGAGTGAGAACCGACAAAGGGTTCAAGTAGGTGCACCTCAACACCGTTGCCAAGTTGGTGTTCCAGTTCTGTGGTCAAGAGGTCACCTCCGGAAGTGGAAGGTCAGGTGGATCACGATTAGCAAGCTGAAAGACCTTAATGGCGCACAGTGGGATGAGGAAACCGAGAGCGTTATCTTGGAGGCCGAGCACCTCAAAGGCCATATCAAGGTTGAGCACCTACCTAACAATACTTCACATTCATCACCTTCGTCTTAGCCTGACTGTCTAACATTGTTTTCTCGTCCCTAGGATCACCCCAAAGACGTCGAATACCTGAACAAGCTCATCCAGAACTACTACCAGATGCAGACCATCTTATCGTTCGGTCTGGCGACTAGCAAATTCACCATGGGATCTAGTGAGCCTCTTGGCACACATGTTCCTGACTATGTTGACATTGGTAGCCAGAGTCCGACACCATCAACATCGATGGTGGAGACAAGGCTGATGACCCTGTCGGCAAGCAACCTTAGAAGGAGAAGGAGAGGAAGAGGAAGAGAGGCACACTTGTGGACGAAGATGTCCTCATCTTCACCAGCATGACCGAGGCCGTGAGGGAGGTGGTTGCCGCCATCAGAGACAACACGCCTATCACGTGCACCCTGACCTCTACAACGCTATCATGGACACTGATGGGTTCAGTCCAGAGGCCAAGATGGTGGCTCTTAGTCACCTTCTGTACAACAAGGCTCGAGGTTTGGCTATGTTGGCATGGCCGAGGACCACCGGAAGCTCTAGCTCGGGACCTTCCTGGCCAAGCACTACTACGTGTAGTGATCGGTCTGCTGGTGGCGGTGGTGCGAGCATGCTTGATGATGATGATCACGATGATATGTGATGTATATTTTGGGTAGCTAGGACAACAAAAACTTTTTATGGCTTGTATATTTTGGGTATTTGAGGTGGTACATATGCTAATCCCTCACTTGATGAACTTGCGATGGTAGTATTACACCCTCTTCTGACGAGTGGTAGGTTGGCACCATAGTATGCAGCAAACGATAGTGTTGCCTTAGGGTTTAGGGCATATGATGATCAATGCATGATATGCTTATGTTGCTTTCTTATTTTGCATGTTCTGAACTTGTTCTTCTGTGTTGTAGTGGTATGTGGTGTACAGAGGCAGGGTTCCAGGAGTCTACGATTTCGATTTCTAAGACACTTGCTATGCTCAAGTGGAAGGTTTCCGCCACCAGTGCGCAAAAGATTTGAAACTAAAGAGCAGTCAGAGAAGGCTTACTCCATAAACATGCTGCCAAGATCTTAGACTGGAGAACACGAAGCAACTGTGACCACAAATGGAGTGGCCGAAGGTGAAGCACAGATCGGGTCAGGCTGCCTCAAAGACTTGACCATCATCGTCCATTTCGTCGTCATTTTCTATTTGTTCTTCGCCTAAGTCTATGTATGATCATATGCAAAAATTAACTGGTAAGCTCACCACTAGTGGATGCAAGTTGACCACAACAACCAAAAAACGAGCAACCAAATACTAGGGTTTAACCCTTAAATGTCAACGTTGGCAACCAAACAACAGAGCAACCAAATATTGGGGTTTAACCCTTAAACGCCAACATTGGCAACTAAACAAAGGGTTTAAAAACTTGCTCCCGGAGAAACAGGTCTAGCTGCCTCTTTGTGGGCTGAGATCGCATTTTTTTTTCTGGACTAGGCTCAGCCTGCTGAGCGACGAAGCCAAAATGCATGCGGGTAACCAAACACGCCTCGTAGTCAAGAAAAACATGCAAGCAAACAATCACGCCCCTAAAATCCATCAAATCAACCGGCTTCACAGTGAGGACATTAGTATGTCTGATTTTTTAACAGCGATCAAATACTGTACCACAAACGCCGTCAGCGTGATCCATTTCAGTAAAATAAAGCTTGTAATGAAGCCTCTTATCAAATTTCATTCACATCGTCCACAAAATTGGAATGACACATGGTAACTTAATATGTATGTATAACTAGCATACAAAATTTCCTGCCGGCCGTCTAGCACGAACAACATGCCGTGCAAATGTGAATGCTGTACAACTTACGTCTGGTGACACTAGCAACAAAACTACCTCAGCCACCTTCCCATCTTCATCGCTGTTATCTTCCGCTTCTTGTGATCACGGTGCTTGGCAGCCATTCGCAGCTTCCTCTTAGCGTGGCGCTCTGGGTCGACAGCTGCAACAAGCTTCTCACCCTGCTTTCTCAACTCCCTCTTTGCTTTGAGGTCCTTCCGGACACTGTTGTAAACTTCCACAAATTTCTCAACGCCAATCAGATCACGTAATTTGTCCCTGGCCACCTCTGCTGATTGCTTAACCTCATCTACAAACCAAAACAGCAAGAAGTTATAAGTTGGCCAAGAGTACATGTAAGCTTTGTGTGTTTCATTTTGCAATAGCACAAATCTACGCTAAGAAACTAAACCTCAACAGCATGAAGGGAACAGAACAAAACAAATGCATATAAAAATACGCAACAACGCCAGTTTGGGAGAAGACAAAGATCATACCACTAATGACTTTCCCAGCAAAATCTTCAGCAACTTTGTACAATGGGGCCAACAGGTGAACAGCATAGGTTAGTGATACTCCAGCTCCAAGTCTTGATGAAATCAAACTGAAACAACTGAATACGATCTTCATCTGCGAAAAAAATACAATTTTTTAAGTATTTAACTATTAATACCATAAGAAATAGTAAGGACAATATTTACAATGGACAATGACTTAGGTAATGTTATGGTGCTTACATGTGTGTCCTCCATTTGCATTGCAATTTTTCCCATCTTCTTTAGGAGAGAAGAAACTAACAAAGATCTAAGTTCTGCACTGCTGCCAAGGTCAGATCCAGCCGCATCAGTACAAGAGAGGAGAAATGCGTTCTTTGTTTTTCTTGAACCAAGCAATTCAAAACCCTCGAGGAAGGCAACATGATCAGAAGAACCAAGGCTAGACCAAAACTGATGTGATGAGATTGTTTGCTTAATCGACATATGCAAGTTACAGATTGAGTATGCAAGATTTTGTACGATTAGATTGTTTGCTGCAGTATCACTTAGCTCCGTCCTCAACTGTTTCAAGAAAGAAGCAGCTATTAGGAATAGCCTGCTTGGTTGGACAAGGAATGATGATGTGGCATTCAACTTCTCCTCGCGTTTCCTTTTCTCTACTGAAGCAAAATATGAGGCTACCAGAGAGCTGGCCATATTACGCAACTTTGAATGGGGATGTATCAGAAGCTTGCAAATTATCATCCAAATTGCCTGCATGTAAAAAGTGTGTCACGGTTGCACAACAAGTAGAATACTGGCTACTTCTGTTTCAGGCATGTAATCCAACAATGTAAGTAAGTAGCCATAATACCTCCAATATCAAAATCTGTTCTGGATTTCTTTTTAAAAAATGTTTTAGAATTTGGTGTGTAGACGAAATTGAGGGGGAGGGGGCTAGTCATTGTTTAAGCTATCTTAAGGGATGTGGACTACGAGTTAGCTATGAACTCTGTTTCTTCATTGCTACAAGTTGGTCATGAACAGAGTTTACTTTCTTTCAACGGACATAACATAACATTAGTTGTAAAACGTGACAATAGTTCTGCAAAACCAATAATACGAGAACTACAGCAGGTCAACAGCTCGTACAAAAATCATGATAAGAGCCCCCTCACATAGCGTTACATCAGTTGCAAAATGTGACAATATTTCTGGAAAACAATAATAAGAGCACTGCAACGGCTAATAAAAAGAACACATGACAAGATCCAGTTCTCAAAAGGTAATCATACCTCAGTATTTTGCTTGAAGTACAACTCTGGGAACTGTAGTAGCAACTTCTCCATCATGGCAATAGAGTGGTAGGCCTCTTTCCAAAATGGCAGACCAGTTTCACCAGTTAAGTCTAGTTGCACTCCTCCAGAAGCACTGACAGAATACTCCATTATTTGCTTCGCAACAGCCAAAATACTCTCAAGATGTTTACCAATTCCTACGAACGATTTCCAACGAGTAAACCAATAACCTGCAAAATACAATGACCATTTCTCCAGTTCAGGACAAAAAGTATGCAATAATAACAGATTGAAGTGCTTATATGCTCTCCTGAAATGTTAAAGCAAATCGAGGTGACAATTTGCAAAAGACGATTTCAAGATTGTTGCATTAGTGATGGGAGGATCATAAAGGAAACAATCATTAACCTGGGCTGAAGCGCTCCACAAATTCTGTTTTTCACCAGTGTACCACGAGAGAGAGTACTCAAAAATTGAATTCTTTCCCTGATCACCAATGCGTCCTAACAGCTTCTGGATTGTTCTAAGGATCATAGAAGACACATTCTGGTGCTGTTCATTTGCTAAAGCAACTACAAGATTAAGAAAAAAAGTTTGACCCTGGTCATCAATAATTCTCTGGGGAAATCTGGTCAGAATATCGTGGAGCATTTCGAGCACAGCTTCTCTTCCTGATGCATGCTCGTAACTGCAATTTTTTAAAGTTAGCTTACATCACACATGCAATGCCAAAGGCAAGTACATATTAGAAATTTGTTCATACCTCAGGTTTGTCAGGAAAAAATCAATATGCTGCTGTATGCGCTTCTCGGAGAGTGGATAATTTAGAAAAAACTGTAGCAGAATTTGGATGCATTGCTGCCTTGTAGAGTCTGTTTGAGTTGTTACCATCAATTCTCCTATCCTAACTACAATATCATAAATCTCATGGCAAACCAATTTTCTTTTGACTATTGCCTTAAAAAGCGATAGGGCAACAGGTGAAGGGTTTGTCTGGAGATCGACAAAAATTGGGAAACGGACAAGCATCTGAAGCTGATCATCTGAAAGTGAAATCCTGTAGCCTCTAAGTAGATGAGCAAGTAGTTTCAAACAAGACGTGACCAAATGACCATTAGAATTTCCAGTTCTCTGTGCAATCTCCATCAGTACATTCTTGATAGGATCTGCATTGTCCTTGAGAGATGGCAAAGGAAGTTTCACCAACATGGCAAGACATCTAAAAGTAATAGAAAGGACACTTTCATACTTGGAACTCAAGCATTTTCCCAAAAGGTTGACAAAAGGATCCAGCATCGACAATAGTTGCTCATCTTCCTTATGCAGCTTGATGCTCTTCAAACGATTACGCAGCAAAGTAAGTGCAAACCTCGTAAGTATATAGGAATTTTGTAAGCCACCCTCACCAAGTCCAAGGGAATTCATTCTGCGAATATTTTCTTGACCAGGACCAGATTCCGTATTATCTTTGCACTGAGAACCATTCCCTTTAATAGTATCCTCAACAAGGCCATAAACAAATATAAATAAATTAGATGTTTCAGTTGATGGATTGCACTCAACCCCCAAGGCTATACTGTGTAACATCGTCTCAAGTTTCGTTCTTAATTTTGGACTAACGTGCTTCCGAAGATGCGCAGAAATCGGCAAGATTAATTTCAAAGAATGTGTCTTGAATGTAATACTCTGGGCAATCAACTTAAGAGTCTCAAATGACATTCTCTTCTTTGTCTCTTTCATTTTGGAGGCAATCTTTTCAACTTCCTTCTGTTCCGCAATATCTCCAAGTATATCACTTTCAACTACAGCCAACAAATCTTGTAAGCAATAGTCAAGGCTACCATTCATCTCGGCAGTTATAGTTTTTGATAATAAAAAATGAAGGGTGTAGCCCAGAACATGTAGCTCATAACCCCTTTTCAGTATTGCCCTCAATATCTTGACCACAAACTGCAAGTAACCAATCCCAAGTTCCTTTAATGATGCAGCCAAAGCTGACCTTGCTTCATCACGTACGCTTTCAAGACGATTCTTGAGAAAGTTGCAGATTCGATGTATGATGCTTGAAAGTTGTGACTCGAAATAATCCACTGGTAGTAACTTGAGTATCTTGAGTGCTACCAGGTTTATGCTCACATTGACTTTCTCTGGATCAGATCCTAATAACTTCTGGACCTGTGGAAAGACTACCTTTCGCAGGTACTGTTGCTTCTCCAAAGAGACTGTAGTTGAGGAGAACGTAACGGAAGAAAGAGAATCTTCATTCATAACGTCAGAACTACTTGAGACGTTGGCTGTGGATTTCGCGAAATGGAACGCATCCAACACAGCACATATTAGCCTCAATATAACCTTCTGCTTATCAGGCTTGAGACTCAACTCCCGGAAGCATCTCATTAATATTGTTCGGTAATGCTCCCACTGCACTTTGGCAGCAATAGAAGAAAGTGTATCCAAACATACATCTCTTACATGTTCACCCTTCCCAGCTTTAACGTCGAAGAACATATTGAAAAATAGTGGAACAAAGACTTTCATAGTCACGTCCTAAAATGAAAGCAAAAGAATTAAATGTAATCAGTAAAAAAGGAGACAGCAGGATATCAGATGCTTAATCCATTGTAAGTTTGGTCCGCCAGCTAATATTGAATAATGCAATTGTCGTGTGAGAACTAATGGGATGAAATGCACCACCAAACACCTATCATGGCAATCAATAGCAAAAGATGCAGCCAATGACAGACTGAACGTTGAACTTTATGGCGGTTACTCATTTTATCTGACACGTATTCACAAACAAAAACTTGCAATATTTTAACATTTACCTCTGAAAAGCTGGTATCTTTCATTGCCTGCCTGAAAAGAGATAACGCTTTGGATCTTTTACCAGCCTGCATTTGTGTATATGACCATACAAATAAGAACTACTGTCTTTTATTTGGACTCTGGGATGAATGTATTGCGTAGATTTACCTGTAAATGAATTATGTTGTGGAAAAAATCTTCATCCAGATCTTCCTTGCAGAGAGGCCTGAAGGAGTTTAAGGATGGTACATGATCAAAATTATAGACCATCTCCCGTAGTAAAATTATCCACTCCTGAAATACAACAACATTAATTTCTTCTTTTTGAAATTACGATGGCATATAGTAAGATACCAAAACTTGACAGAATTTACACCTTTTGAACTGATATGTCTTTACACATTGCTGAACCCATATTATGAAGGTAAGTTCTCTCTAATATTTGTTGAATACGGCCTTTCGTGCAAACGCTGCTGAATTATTCTCTCCAGGTTTAACAGTGGCTGTTTCAGTTGAGCACTCAAGGTCATTGTTCATAACTGATGCAGAGAAGCCCAGGAACGATTGAAGAGCCCTGGATGCACTTTGCCGGAAAATTAACTCTTCGGATGACATATCATACACACAATGAGATAATATGGCACCCATATGTTCTTCTTGCATGCCATGAAACAACTGCGGCTGAATAGTATCATATGCTTTGATTCTCATGTCATAATCTAGTTCACCAAGTTCTGTAGTTGAAACAGCATTCAGATCTCGCAGTAACCGAGCCTGTAAGAATGAAGGACCAACTATCACAACCGAGACTGTAATAACGTAGGAACAGGTACTGGGAAAGTTGACACAGATGACACGACATCAGGAGTAAAGAAAATAATTACCAGAGACGGCATTGAAGACTCATGCGATGACAACCCATCATAGATATCACAGATACATAGCCGCTGCTCGAGACCAACAGTCGCAAGCAATGGGTTAAGTGCATTTACAATTTTTATCGATACACCATGTCGTAGATTTGGTATTATTCCCCTTACAACATGTAGAGCTTCCAGACACTCATCTGTTATATAAAAGACAAAGAGAGAAGAGGGCAGAACATGTCAAGGTCGTGGAAGCCTAGAATGTTGCAAGCGAGATGAAAAATATTGAATAAATCTCGCGTCCCAGTTTGCATGTTGAAATACAAATTAGGTGTGTGAATACGACAAACTTGACCAGAAGATAGGCTTACCAGAGTTCAAATCCTTCTTACTGAAAAACGGAAGGACGAGGTCTACAACATGCTCTGCAGCTAAGGGGTCTGTGATGTAATTTAGCAATAGTTTAAACAGCCTAAGTTCACGCTGCCCAAGCCATCTCCCAGTTCTCCTGTACACATCAAGCTCCAAAACATAAGGTCCAAAACTGTGTAATAACCTCAGTCTGAAGCATCTCCAAGCAAGAAACGAATATCCCAAACAATGCATAACTGATGCAGCTAATAATAATATATATTCCACTAACATGCAAGTGGACTCGAGAAATGCTCGAACCAAAATAATTTAGCAGTACAATGATTTTTTAAGTACATAGTTTCTCTCCAACAGTACGGATAAGAACCAAGCAGAGAAGAGTTCACAAAAGAAGAAAATATCCTTCAAATCAAGGGAACGAAGGCTGCTGAGAAAGCGAATAGATAACTTTAAAGGCCATAACCACTCACAAGAGATGCTTACAAAATAGATTGATACAATGAAAATAGATTTACATTTAATGCATATAGAACTACTACAGAAAGCAGTGTGAGCAATTCAGTACCATTTGTCAGACTCAACCCAAACAAAAGCATATACCTGTGAAGCTCTTTGCGGTAATTAACAAAATCATGGAGACTACTGAGAAGCACATCCATATGTTGAACAAGAATTTTCTTCACCGAGTGATCTTCTTGCGACTCCAAATCATTATCCAGCCTCAATAGATTCTCAATGAATTCAAGTGCATGGAGGTGATAGATTCTGATGCAGTCCTCACAGTTAAAATAGAAAATATGGCGGGTACAAGATTATTTGTCCCCAACAGTGGTGCTAGTTTTGGGCTCTGACTCATGACCATGAAACACGAAAATAATGAGCTCGGTTTCTCACTACTGGAAGCCTCTTGTCTGAAGCAGTCAATTAGAGGTTTCACAGAAGCGAAAAAAGTATTCCAGAAGTATTCTCCAAAGTCATGACTTTCATACTGACCAAGTGCCAAGGAAACAATTCTAATACATAAGGACCTAAGATCCTTTAATTGCTTGACTGAGGCACTTGCCTGCATAAAAGAGTGAAGAGGATGAGTTCAGAGAAGATAAGCCGATTTGCCAACATTAGCTTGATCAAAGAAAGAATGACACATACTACAAATAAGTTAAATTTCCGTAAGACTCAAATAGAATCACCAAGCAAACAGTAGCGACAGTTACTGGGATCTGCTAAATATGTTTAACTAGTTTTTTCTTAAAGTATCAGTTAGTTCTATAGCTTGAATTAGGCATATCATTGTCAGCTTATTCCCAGGAAGTACAACACAACAATTCGGTAGTTCTGTTAAACATGGATATAGATATGTAATAACGAAATCAATCTTAAAGGTGAGAGCACTGCACATTGTTTTCATGAGATATTTTCATAATGTGACACACCTCAGTATCATCTGATACTGTCATCTCTTTTGAGCCTTCTTTCAGATCTATGGAATTGCCATCTTCCTGGCTCGTGGAGCACTCGTTGTCAGGGTGATTTGATTGTTTATTAGGATATTCCTCATCGCTACTCCTTCCGAGATTCCGCATGCAACTCTCGAGCAAGCGAACAACAATGATCATTATAGTATTAAGAAATGGACTTATATGTGCCATGCCAAAAGAACCAAAGATTTCTTCGACCAAATGAAGAAAACCATTTGCCCTCTTCCATGTAAGATTCTCAACACAGATCTCTGTTGACATTCCCACGATATCAGAAATACTTCTTCCAAGCAGATTGCCAGACTGACAAGAGAACTTTTCAAGTTGAAGGCTCCCAGGGACCAAGGACTTCAGAAGCAATGAGAAAAAGAGCTGAAGCTCATTTGAATCAAACTGCAGAAGGAAACGAAGAATTGCCTTTCGATGGCTAACACCTGTGTGCTGGCAAAACAATACAAAATAAATAGACGTTATCTTCACATGACTTAAATTACACATATTTGTTTATTCTAAACATTATGGTCCAAGACAATCAGATAAAATACCAACCTTTCGAGAACCAAGCAGCTTCAGTTTCATTACTTTAGGAGTTAACACACGGATAACCAAAGGAACAACACGACTTCTGTGGCATTTCTGAATAGACATAGAATCATGTGAAACTGCCCACGTGGTGAGTTCTTCACGCAGAGTTTTCAAATCGATCAGATTCTTAAGGTTTTGACTGTATGGGATCAGGAATTCATCCTTCCAGTTTAAAAGGCAATCTAATGCTTTTGCCTGTATGTCTGGATCACTCTCAACAAGGATCCTGGAAATAAATGTTAATTACACACAAATTTTCATGGAACATCTCGCCTGCAGTAATTTTATATTAGCAACACTACAAATTTACAAACCTTTCAGTTAATATTTCCTGAATAATCTTGCTCTGGGACAGCGATCGGGCATTGCGCATTACTCTCAACAAGTTCAGCCATTCTTTTAGAATCACTTTCCATTGTTTGCCTTTACATTTGTCAGACATATATGAATCAACACTGTCGTAACCAAGATTAAAAAAGGCATCAACAAGGATTGAACATTAAATATTCAAGTCTGCGCTGCAGAAAAATTGCATTTTATCAATACCTAGTGATGGCATCGGTATAGCCCATGAAATTAAGAAATAATGGTACAAGATGTCGAGAGCAAGACTCGGCAACATCAGGTATCTTCTGTAGAGCTTGAAGCAATAGTGTGGCGATTGTCTCAAGAGGCGTGCAATCAAAATCCGTAGCAAGATACAAGCTAAAGCAGTCAAAAATAGCTGCAAAATCAAAGATGAAGTAAGAAATGGTAATACAAGAATCAGCAAAAGCACATCAAGTTGACTTCAAGATAATTAGTGATCCATAGGTCCATAACAAACAAAAGTCTGCAGTCAGTACTGCGACATGCTTATTCACATCCAAATACCATAATGCTCAATCAATTCAACAAACATCGTTTCACAAGTTTGGTGTTCTAAGGCAAAATACTTAGAAAAGCAAAGTGAAAGCTTAAGAATAAGTTGTGTGTGCAGTATACAAAGACATCGGCACAATATCGTCTCAACGCGAAGGCATGCAAACAGCAAGTTGCAGGGTAAGCACAACTAGATAATCTTGAAAGGTACACATACTCGTCAACTGTTCGAGCAATACAAATTTGCTCCTTGCTATTTATCCTCTTCAACGTAATAGGATCAGAATTACAGCAGTGCACGAGATGGACAATAGCAACTCAAAATGCAGCATGCCATAAATGAGAACAAAGGTAATGGAGCATAGGGGTGCGTTTGCAGAAAAATAGCACAAACATAACATTTGGGAGATGACTGAGACATACACTGTGGGTGGGTTGCAGCTTCCACCTTCTCTTGGCTTCTCACTGTCAGCCCCTTTGATTGGTGAATGGCGATAAACTGGATAAACTGACTCCAGACAAGTTCCTTGTGCTTGCTAATAAGGACACCAAGACAATCCAGTGCTGGTGGCCACAGATCACTAAATCTATTGTATAAGATGCCAATAATCCCGTGCAAGAGAAGAGGTATGTAATCATCATGAACCATGTTAGAAGAGAGACTCATTTGTATCCGAGAAACATAGATAGCAATTTTCCGGCTAGTAGATACTGAAACTGGAGTTGATTCAACAGTGAACAGAGTGTCCACAACCTGATTTTAAGGGAGATGTAAGAGTAAGAACAGCAAATAGCAAGTGAAAATATTAGCTGCCAGAACATACATTAGTGTATTTGGTGTCAACAGTTTCCTCCGCAGAATCTTCTGTCCTTCGCTTCTTTTGTGGCCGCTCATCATCTGAGCCTAGGCGTTGATCCATCTTCGCGTAATAGGATAAAATTCTCAATGTCAAAAGCCGGATATTCTTATTTGGACTGCTCAAGTTAGCACCAAAGATACAGAATGAATTCAAAAGATTTTGTGGATCGAATTCTTTTGTCGTCTCTAGGGAAGTTGCTCTGCTCACAGAAAGAAACAGTTAGAACTGAATAACCATCACAATTGGTCATTAAGTAAAAGACAGAAAGAAGAATTAGAGAACAGAAACAAATTTACCCAAGTAGGGAATCCAAATATTCAGCTACAGAAGAGAGTATTTGCGGACATGTGCTGTGCCTCTTGGCAAGAGATAAGAAAAGACTTAATTCTGAATTTTTACTGACGTTAACCAACAGTAATTCATGGTATGATAATAATGCTGCACCAAGTAGACTTCTCCAGGTACCCTTCGGAAGACCGCTAATGCTATCTGCATGTCAACAAAAAATGTGCATTTTTAGAAGCCTGCAGATGGTTATTGTAAGGAAGTAAAGAAATCTTCAAGTGCAATCACCTTCTTCGATTTCAAGCAACTGGTCGAGGTTGCAAATTAACTTATTCAGCATTGTTAAACTATCTTGAGGGCATCTTTAACATTCGAGTAGCAGCGAATAGATCCCCATAGTAGAGCAGCTTCCTTTACACTGACCTGATTGCTTGAATGGTCACCAGTCTTGACTATATTATCTATTAACTCTATACATGACCGAACTTTTGAAACACAGAACTTGTACACTTTCTTCTCCCGGTCAAGATGAATACCATCAACACCATGAGGAGTTATTCCATCGGTAGCTCTCTCAAATAAATGCAGAAGGATATAGAGAACTTCCTCAGGTGAAGTCTCGAGAAAATTATCCATTGCACTACAAGCATCAAATTGCAGGGTCAAACATTCGTGTGTGAAACTGTACATAAGTACATTTAAAAGTTACAACAACTACTACTAGCACATACCTCAGTATCTGGCTTTTGAAAGGTCGTATAATTTGTGGGCCTTTCGCCAAAAGTTTCTTTATAAAGTCAACCACACTGAGAACATCGAAATTAAAACCATAAGAGGTGCTATACTCCTTTTGTAAATACAGAAAAAGGACCATGGATTCTACAGGCGATAATTTACCTCAAATTGGTTAGTTCAAATACTGGAGTGTATACAATGGATAAGTTGCAAGAAATAACTGGAACATCCAAAACGCAAAGAAGGAAGTCCAAGATACTTCCAAGAACCTCAGATGAAGAAGACTCTTCTGTGCTGCTACCAGGCCTGACATACTTACGAATCAGCAACTTAACAAGTTTTACCATGTCAGCCTTATCTGGAAAAAATGAAATACAGGTAAGATACTGTAATCAGAACTAACAACAGAACTCAAAACAGTAAAAAAACATATGGATGGACAAACTCCTACCAAGCGCATCATTCTGCTTGCTGTTTTCTAGAGCAAATGTAAGAAAATCGATCAAGTGCTTCAAGTGCTCCAAGCAGTCATCCTTAATACAGCTGTTGATTTCTTCAAATAAACAAGTATATATCAATCCCAACTCTTTCTGATCCACTTCGTTGCATAATCTATGAATCACGCCAGTTATAACCTCACGTATAGTAGCAGACCCTGCATATTGTGTTAATAATGCAATGATTACATTACTGAATTATAATGATAATACCCGAAAAAGATATTCATAAAGTATATTTTCAGTTAGCACATCATGGTTAGAATGGTAGACAAATATGATGAATCAATATAGATGCATACTGTTCAGTTAAACTGAGAAGATAATGAGGTGGCCAATAAAAAAAGATATATATAGGATAAATGAAAGTAAAAAAGGGCAATGCAACAAACAGGCATGAAAATTACAATAGTACATGTCATTTACAAATGTTATCTGACCATCTGGGAATTTATCGTCGATAGTGGTGAGGACTGATTTGCTCAACAAAAACTTCATGACTTTCCCAGCTCTTGAGTGAAGCTTTGTGTAAGTTCCTCTCATGACGTGCCACAGCAAAGCAGTCACCCCATCTATCCGTACAGGTGATGAATTTTTGGCAGCCTCAAGTAGAGCTTTCCTTAAACCTAACAACAAAGGAGGGGAAATAAAGGTAGTCAATATAACATAAGATAATATACCTCAAACAAGCCCGCCCATTATAGCAGCATGTCCCACCTCCCCCTTCCCAATCCAAAAATAAAAATACTTGCGGTATAGAGTGTCTAGCTGAGCTGGTGGGCTGAAAACGAAACATATGAATATCACACAGAAAATGTTCTACATATGACTCTTGCACAAGAATAGTAACACAGAAGTCCAGCAGTTCACCAAATCGATATCATCACAGTGTAGGCGGGCAAAAGCATTGCCAGTCTTCTCCAGTCAAGCAAAGATAATCCATATAAGAACATATATTCAAATAAAAAAGAAACAAACTGAAAAGTGACACAAGAGAAGGGCGATTACAAAAAAAGGGCAAGACCATTTTGAAACCTCAGGCAAGGCCTTTTTAAGCCTCAACCATTATTTAGTCTCTTTTATTCACTAGGGTTGGTCACCTTTAAGGCTTAAGCCATTGCTTTCAGTTTTGGTCTAAGTCAATCCTTCGAAAAAGAGTTGTACTCGTATTTGAGCCTTTGACAGGTAGAGCGCTTGAGCTCATCTCTCATTGGGCCCACTGCCAGTTATTCAGACGGACTATTTTGCCTCAAAAGCAAACGGCTTTGGACCACGGCAAATTATCAAATGAAATGTTTAAAAGCAGTAAAGAAGACTACCCCCAAAAGTAGAGGACGCACACGGGAGTATTCCCTCTGTTAAACATGATATCCAGTTCAGAAAGGATAGAAGTGCGAATAGAACAATACCTTGTGTTAATTGACTGCTGGGTGCATTCCTCAGCAAAAATGAAACAGATTCAGCCATAAATTCTCTCACATAACCCTTTGGGAAAAATCTCAGTGGAGCTGTGATCCTTCAGATAAGATAAGGGATTTTCAGTTAAGTTTGATGGTGGAAAAAAACTGGAAAAATGGCAAGTGCAAGTTGTTTACTCTATCATGGTAAAAGAGATAATGAAATGAAGTTTCAAAAAGCGTATGTAGACCTCGTTTCTTTCAGAAAATAACTAACCTGAGAATCTGAACAACATCTTTTACTAGATATTTCTGTAAATACATCATTATACATGACCAAGATGTGAAGACCTGAAATACGACACATCATTATGGATTCTGCTACTCAACCACAAGATGATAGAATCAGAATAATAAGATATTCTACCTGCTCGAGGATTTCAGGATCACGATCACCTCCATCATCAAGGAGAGCTGATATAGCACTAGCATGTCTTGCTAGAAACCTGCAATCAACAAAACGGAGAGAAGTTCAAACCCTGTAAAGTGAAACAGCCAACCAAAGAATAACCATGAAGATGTACACTGTACACAAAAGTATAAAGCCATAAGTAAACAATCATGCTAGATTTATATTGCAGTTAACTTGAATTAGAAACTCACGGCAAAAAATCCTCTAGAATATCCCTGGCGAGAGCTGCAATTAACCTGCATGTAAAGAGCAAAACACTTCAGGCCGCTAATAATACCTAAAATGGTAATTAACATCGACAAAACATGAGAACATATAAAATAAAACATAGAATTGAAATAACCTAACTCTAATATATAATACTGAAGTCCAGCACTATATATTCAAAGATACCCGCCGTTGATTTCAAAATCACAACAGAATACCGAACGAAGAAATTCAAGATCCACACAGTCAATTTCATAATCACAACAGAATAATGAGCCCAGTGCCGAACTAAATGGGCAGAGGGGTACTCTCAGTGAAACTTTACTTTAGGTATCGCATAAGAGGAAATGTAAATAATATGTTGCAGCATTAAAGAAGAAGCACATTGCAATCTCAGTCTGAGCCCTGCTGACACTCGTTGACGGCTAGACTTGGCATAATAAGGAAGTGATAAGTTCGGCTGATTGATTGTAGGCAGCAATATTTCTACCAACCCACTCATGATACGGGAGTTCAGCAGACATGATCCAAATATCACAATGTCTGTGATTATAAGTTATAACAGTTAAAATTATCCATAAATGTTACATAGCCCTTCAGCAAATTCAATCTAACTTCTATAGCAGAGAATACAGAATCTAACCTAGTAAGTAGTAACCTCTATAGCAGAGTATAGATACACATTAATACATGATATTATACACGACCCATAAAAGATAAAACTATATTTACAGAAAGGTCCTCAACAACTAGTGTAGCAACTCTTGGCAGATGATAAATGAGGATGTCAATTTGAGTTCATTTCTAACTTTCTTTACTTGACGGAAAGCTTTCTAAAAAATCTAGAATGCAGCATTTAAACCTAAGAGGCCAAATGAGATCTAGTCAGTGTAATACTAGTCAATTCATTCTGTAACCCGAACCCAAAAGACATGGAAAGGCGACAACAGCACATAGCATATTTTAGTACAACGAATCACTCCCTTCAACTAGATTCATGAAACCTGACCACTTACATGAGTATTGGCTCAAGGGACAATCGTGCTGCCATGTTTACTCTCTGTAGCAACCCAGAAAATATTTTTTCACGGTGCAATACAATTTGTGGTAGTGTCTGTACCAATGGTATCATCTCATCATAAAACGAGATGAAGTCTTCTGCGGTATTCAGCTCCTGAGTCACATGAACAATAGGAAAAATTAGAAGGGTAACGAACATTTGTGAATAACTACACATTCACGACATCAAGAAATAAACTTCCACAGAGGCTAGATACAATACAAGTGAGAAACATTTCTATGTATTAAAAACCTCAATTATAGACCACTACAGATAACTGCATGAGCAGCCACAATAAGTATGAATGCAGAAACACCATCGTCGCAGCAACTTCTCACTCACAATCATGCAAACCTGAAATTCAGACATTTAAAAGACGCAGCAAGCAGCTGACAAAAAAATAAGGAACGATCTCCACTTACCACACCAATCCTATAGAGTTACATATCACCGACCTTAAGAATTAATTGAAGTATTTTCTCAACCACCCATGGAAAATATGGATGTAGATTATGTGTGACGTACTGAAGCTGTTGGGGAATGATCTGGACAATATGTAATTGCTAGATGGTAGTGGCTTCTAAAGATATCTCTTCTCTTGCATTCTTAGTTTGTGAGATCAAGGAAACAGTTTGAGCAGATTCATGGTTGCGGAACTCTGGTGTGTTTACTACTGTAAAGCTATTTGGGAATGTAACTTTCATACAGGGCAACTGCTGAGTGGATAATTAATTGTAGACATTGAAACAACAGAAGGATGATAAGTCGGTAATTTTGTAATTTTTCAGAGGTTTGGATCTCCTTGCTGTATGTAATTAAATTATGCATTGGAGCTAGGATCATGATGTGTTGGATCTCCTTGTTATATGTAACTGAAACTTTGGAGTGTAGCTAATCATGATGTATTGGATCTCCTTGTTATATGTAATTGAAATTTTGGAGTGGAGCTAGGATCATGATGTGGCATGAGTTGTTGCAGCCTATGGACATTGGCATACTGTGCCATGCAAGGTTTGTGATGGCCTGGAATTTGGAATTTTACGAATATGCAAGGCACATAACAGAAATACCATAATACATATAGCAAAAATATCTACCGTTCTTTCATAAAATTCGTAAAAAGCAGGAAAAAACGGCTGTTCTAGCTGGTCGGATGTGGATCTTTTGAGTTATGTCTCCACTGATGCAACAAACTGTTGATAGATATATCCAAATTGCCAACTATCCTCGACTTCAAGTGTATCCGTTGCAGCCTACTGAACTATTATCTCTGTTCCAAAATATAAGACGTTTTGGTAGGCTAACGGAGGTAGTATGAATTAGGGTGATTGAGCTTTCCCTAAGGTTCGAGGCACACAATTAAGCTTCCCCGTTGCTCCAGGAGCGAAATTCGCACATCAGAAATAAATATAATATAATGAAGCAAGAGAAAGACAAAAGTGCATACCCTCCACTCCACCATAGCGTCGAGGAGAAAGGAGGAGCCGCTCGAGGGCTCCGCCTTAACCTCGTGGAGGCTACGGTAGACATCGATGTCGATTTCCTCCACCCGCTGCGAGAAGGTCTTGAACTGCACAAGCCCGCACATAATAGCTCATTAGCCGCCGTAATAACCAATCCATGGGCTTGATTTCCAGGGGAGCGAAACCGAAGAGTGACGGGCCGGATGCTCTTACCACAAAGCGCTTGCGGCTGGAGGAGGACGTGTTGAGGCACTTCACGGCCGCGTACGACGGGGTCGCCATGGCCGCGGCGGCCAAGGTGGGCGGAGGCGTGGCTACAAGGGGGAGGGGAGAGGGAGGCGCGTGGGAGCATGTGGGGGCGGAGGTTTAAGCGGCGACGAGGAGCAGCAGCCTAGCTAGGGTTTTGAGGCGGTAGTGAGAACGACGCGGGCTTTATGACTGGGCTTTGATGAATGGGCTATCTGCCCATTCATGTTTTTTCTTTTTTGATGTACCACAAGAGCTTTGACTTCACATTGTACACCTTTGTTTCTTGCTCTTCCCAGAAGGGAAAAGCAAATAGTGAATTCAATGTTTTTTTATCCCACGCCTTATTACCACAAATAGTAAAATAAAATCAGAAATACACAAAAAATATTGAACACGGTTGTACCCTGTTTTGGTATTCTACATGTTTCGTTATAATAGACCGGCATGTCATGTCTATGTGGTGCGACAAAATATGTATTGCGTCGTCGATGATCATGTACATTCTTCTCTTCACCATCTTTTCAATTTCCTCATTGTTGTATGATATTCTCGAGTCTCGGTCACCACCTCACAACTTGTCCAACGAATATGCATTAAAAAAGAGAGTCCAAAGTTTTTGAAATGAGTAATCTAGCCGTTTCTTCACAAGATGAGATAATAGTGTCACAAATGCATAACTGAATCGAATTCACTCAAAAGAAAAACTGCGCTGCCTTTGGTCCTTTTCTTCACGTCTTTTTTGTTTTGACACTAAATCGGGAGGTTTATTAACTCGCTGGAACAGCTTCCCACAAACAAACAAACAAACAACTTGATGGAACAGCTAAATGGCCATCACAGTACTGTTTACAAAAGTGCGGTACATCCATAGGCATACATCCTTTGTTGTTGGGACTCTGCCTTTGCAGTCAGTTTACCATCATCGGTAATTACCCTTCACGAACTGAAATTAATATTCAAGTGTTGTCCAACTAACCGATTTGCAGCATTCTCTGTACATTCTTGGCTTCCCTCAAATGTTGATAACCATATCACCAAAAATACAACTCGTTTTCACAGGTAATTCACCCATCATGCACTGTGTACTTTTTGTGTTATACTCGTCAGAAGAAGAGAAATTGCAGGGTCCATACATTAAAATTTGGAACCTACAGTAACAGAGAAACGAATTTCTGGAAACATGGACACAATGTCACTCACTAGATGAAAATGACATGTCTGACAAGGACCCCAAAGAGCACAGAACAATTTGTGGAGACATGCACACAATGTCAGGAAATTGCACCGACATTCTTGGGCGGCATGCCTGCAAAACTGCCATTTCTGATAGCAACAACATCACACTGCACACAGCAGAGCACTAAACTAACCAATATGAGAGGTAACAATATCCAAGAACACCCAAAGTAACTTGCAGCAACATGCACAGAGTGATCAGAAACAGAATGGAAATTCCAGTGGCAACCAAAACCTGCACTGTCTACTATTGAAGCATGACAGTAGCATCACATCTGTGTTCTAGGATAGCCAGAATATACAGGAACATTAGAATTGACAACAAGGTACCAAATGTGGTAGAGCAGGTAATGCAAGATTGCAATGGAGCCTTAATTGCAGGTCCTGAACTGGAAGTGACAACACCAAATGCTGAAACGCAACAGGACGGATACGATCACAGCACCACGACGTAGTCATCAAGTTTCGAAGAGGAAACAACAGAGAGTAGCATGCAAGTCTCATTAAGCCTGAAGTGGAGAGTAAGCAGAATCACCAGCGGGTGGCATGGTCGTGTCAATGGAACCACCAAGCGCAAGGAGCATTGTTCGACCACGCCGGGCGACGATCCTCCGGAGGCCAGGACTCGTCGAGGGACGTCTCGTCATCCATTAAGTACCTGCCCATGTCGAAGAAGGAGTACCTCCTCCTGTTGTCCACCGCATACTCGGGGTCGCGGATGAAGCAGTCGTCCGGGAAGTAGATGGTGGAGTCCTCGAAGCCATGGAACTCCGCGACCTCGACGGATCTGGAGGAGCCTCGCGCCACAACAGCATCAGGCCATCCAACTCCTCCACAGGCACCCAGGTAGCACGGTAGGGCCGGCCGAAGGCCGCCGGCTGCATGACGTTGAATCTGAAGACCCGGAGTACCCCCGTCCCGCCGTCGGTGTAGATATACCTGACGACCATGTGCAGCAAGCCGCTAATCTCCACGAGGTAGCGCACCATCGAGCCATTGCCTCTAATGAAGAGCACGTCGTCTGCGTAGTCCTGGCGCTCCACCATGTCGAAGTCGTGGCGGATCATGGATAGCTCGTTGTTGTCCCCGGCGAGCACTGGCATGTACAGGACGACTCTCTCGGCCGCGGTGACGAAATAGAAGGCGCAGTTCCAAAAGATGACGTCCTGCGGCGGCCGACCCATCCACAGGTCTTCCTTGTCGGGCGTGATCCAGTTCTGTAGCCCCTCTTGCCAGAACGCGGGGCACCTTCTGGCGCCGACGAGGACGATGGCGCCGATCATGTATCCCCGGTTAGGCGTCGGCGGGAACGGGAGCGTGGCGACGCGCAAGACCAAGGGGAGATTCCTGGACCTGGAGTTGGGGAAGTTGACGCCCGGAGGGAGGCGGATGCGCTCCCCGGAGTAGATGTTGTAGAGAGCGTGCGCGTGGCTAGTGTCGAGCGCGAGGACGAGCCAGCCTCCATCCCCGGTGCCGCACAAGCGCGCGTGGCGGACGGGGCCCGGGAGCGGGAGCGGGTAGCGCCTGCCGTCGATGGGGCAGAAGAAGGTGGGCGCCTCGGTGTTGGGGAAGATGAGGCACGGGAGCAGGGGCGGCAGGAGGGGGAGCTGCGGCGGCCGCCCCCGCCCCTCCCCGCGCAGGGCACGGCTCCAGTGCGTGTTGACGAAGGCCATGTGGATACGGTCGCCGCGGGTGGGGAGGTAGGTGGCGAGGCGGAGGAGGATGTTGTCGGGGACGTCCTCCCATACGGACGCCGCCGCCGGGTCCATGGCCGCCGCCATCGGGAGCGAGGGAGGGAGGGAGGTTACGCACGCCGATGAACTACCTCTCCCCTCGCGTTGTGTTGTGTGCGCCGAAAAGGATTTCGTTGCGGCCGCTTCGTCGCCGTCGGGGTTATATATAGGCAGCAGCGGGCTGCGGCATCAGGACGGTGCGTTCCCTGGCACGAAATGGAGCGATGCAAGTTGATTCGTCGCGTGTTCTCTGCGAGCAGGTTGCGGCCTGCGGGCCAGATCTTTACTATTAAATGGGAGTTCGTACTTGGTACGTCACCGGTAGACCGTGGTCTACCAGACCGTGCCTCCCTCGATCGACAGCATGGGCCGGCCCACTAAGAAAAGATCGATAGCATGTACATCAAATCGTTTCCCTGCTCGACCATCGTTTCCTAAAACGGGATCAGCGATCCAATAATTGCTTTCCATACCGGTTACCGATCAACGACTGGCATCCAGATCGACGGCTCACTGCAAATGTTATGCCGACAGACTGACCCGCGCAATCAGTTGGGCCTTGGGCGGAGGAGTTTTAGGAATCAGTCGTCCTCGCGCCGCTCCGGTGTCGTCGACCTGGGTGCCGCGCCGTGCCAACGACGCCGGGTGTCCTGCACAAGCTCCGCCATACGAACGAAGTACCAACGACGTCGGGGTGTCACGCCGGTAACCTGGTCGCCATCGCCTCCTATCTTTAGCCAAGGTGAGTTCACGCTAGCCTGTTTTCAGTATTCATGCCTGATGGTTGTCCTCCTAATAAGATAAACAGTGTGTTATTTTTAAGATGGGAAAACAGTACATGGCGACCAAATCACATAGTGCAGATTCTACGACCAAATCAAAATGAAAGTACAAGTGTTCTTGCCAGAAGCAGGCAATTGCAGAAGAAAAACGCAATGTACAATAATTACCCAATACAACTTGGGGGTGTCCTAGCAGGAGAAGATCGAACTATGCTTCTGAACTATGATTTCAGCCTAGGTTAATTTAGGCTTATTTTTATTTGAATGGTTAAACTTGTGGGTTCATTTGAGTGTTTTACTTTATTTGATTATTTGGGGGTGTCCATACACATTAACCGTTGTGATGCAATGTTGGTAGGCGTGTAGCTCATTTATTCAGTAGCCTAGCCTTTTTTGTAGTGAAAAAGCAGGTCATCTTTGTTTCAGGTTGTTGGCTTGATTTTCCAAGCCTGGCCGTACTCAATTTGGAGTCCAGTAGCCTCTATTGTATGGCCAATTCAATTTGACCTCACAGAACATCTTATATGAGCACCAGAAAGCAAAAAAAACAAGACAAATTCATTCATCAGGACGCAATCAGCATCATTCTAGATAGCAACACATCTTGCCAGAATAGCAGGGGATAGATCAGTAGGACGTTTACTACAGTAAATCGATAAGCTGTTTTAAACCTACGAATAGCTGTTTACGATTACCTGTTCTGATAATCTTGCATGGTAGAGAAGCAGTGTGTATCCTATGGCATCATCAAAGCGTACTGCGGCGCGGACTCCATTCCAAGACCTGACGAACACAGACAACTCAGGTAAATATATCACCGCTACATACCTACTTGAACCTTGTACATGTCAATTCCAATTAATAGAAATAAACTTTTGACTCTCAGGACAAGTGGCTGACCCAAAAGAATTAAAGAGACAAAAGGAACGGGAGAGATATGCACGAAACAGGGATGAAATTAATCGAAAGAAGCGTGAGGCCCGGCTACAGAACAAAGAAACAACATCCATTGTCAACGGAAAACAGATTGCATCTAACACACCGGTTACCACATCACATGGTAGCGTGAACTCTTTACACTGCACTACTCAAAACCATTATGTGGCACGTCTCACTAATTGCTTGGATTATTTATGTCAGAATTTCACACTCCAAATAATCCCGCTAGGCAATCAGCTATAACCCAGCTGTCTACAGATTGTGAAATGGTACGAACTCCATTCCAAGACCTGACAAACACAAACAATTCAGGTAAATATATCAACACCACTTACCTACTTCGACTGAGTACATTTGATGAATTGATAATGGTAAAGGACCTTGTGACTCTCAGGACAAGTGGCTGACCCAAAAGAATTAAAGAGACAAATGGAACGGGAGAGATATGCACGAAACAGGGATGAAATTAATAGAAAGAAGCGTGAGGCCCGGCTACTGAACAAAGAAACATCATCCATTGTCAACGGAAAACAGATTACATCTAACACACCGGTTACCACATCACATGGTAGGTTCACATAATGTTTAACAGTACACTACTCAAAACCATTATGCGGCACCTCTCACTAATTTTGGATTATTTATGTCAGAATTTCACACTCCAGATAATCGCACTGGGCAATCAGCTATAACCCAACTGCCATACACCCCATCTACAGAAGGTGAAGTTGACTGCCAGGTAGAGCAACATCATTTCTATAAAGATGGTAAACATGATTTGCAAACACCTTCGTTTTGCCTATCGAATATGTCTACAGATCAGGACAAGCCGGACTCTAAAGGGAAAGAAGGTTTGTATTTCACAGCCTGTAGTTTACACAAATCTTTTACTTCGATAATAGTAAAGATGATTTGATTAGTGCAAACTTAAGCAGTGAGACTTCCAAGAAACAAAGATAGTATATCAGCTGCAGAACGACGGGGCGGCGTGTGCATACATGAAACAGTCAACCATCCTAGCTGCGACGAAACATCCTCATCTGAAGATGATCTTTCTACCGAAATGGCTTCCTGGAGGGCTGTTGGGAGCACTCTCACAAGTGCTTATGCCACTGATCACGCAGAAAATTCGAATGGTATCACCATGCACAGTAACTTTTAAAGTGGCAACACATGCAACTTTTGCATCATTTGAACACTAGCTGACTTTTGCATTATTTTTTTTAGCTCGAATACCTTCGCTGTTTGAAGATGGCTACAATAACACAAATGTGCAGTCCCAAGACTGGTCCCTGACAAACACGACAACTGAAAAAACTCCAGGAAAGGCCATTGTCAACGTTGATAAGAATCCAGTTAGACGGCAACGTGAGAGTGCCCGCAAAAACAAATTAACTCCCGAGCAGAGGGAGGCGATAAACGCACGGAGACGGGAACGTTATAGGAAACGACGAGATATGTTAACACAAGATCAGAGAGAAAATAGGTCCGCGGAATGGAGATCGCTCCGAAAGAGCCGTGCACCCGAATCACAGCAAAAGATCCTATCGCGACGCAGGGCAAACTATGAGACTAAGCGGAAGACACCGTGTTCTGCATCCATAGCAATGCCATGCCCGACAGTTAGCGCACAAACATCACCTGACGCTTCACCTCACGGCTCACCCTCGGCGCTCAGGGGTAACTACAGCTTAGAAAACGACGGTAAAATTGGCATCTTTCAACACCTTTGTATGTACATAGTGTATCAAGCTAAATCTTACCAGTTCGACCATGATGCAGGTGATTACCTTTCCAGGACCTTCAATGATAATCTCACACCTGACGATCAAGTAACAGAGCAGAGGCCAGAGACCAGAGCTCAGCGGAGAACTCGAGAGCGAGCTCATAAAGAAATTTTGGCTGCAGAACAGAGGCGAGACAAATGTGCCAGCCGAAGAGCAAATAGGCAAAACATCCCACACGGGGAGAGGCATGCACAACAACAACGCTCTAATGCTCGCTTCGCAGATAATGCCACAACTTCTTCCCATACCGTCTCTGCTTCAGGAAACACACAGGATTACACCATCGGGACTGACGGTAACACTCCTGACTTTGCGATTCTTATGTACAGACTTTAGTAGTAATGGTCCCTTATCTGCTGTAAAATGCTGAAGGTGAAATGGAGGCGATGCTCAGCAGACTAATGGAGGATAATCCCCATCCTGAGGACCTCATGGATGATGAGTATTACTTATTTGACAATGAAGGTATTACTGCACAGCCGTTCAGTATGTACAAGTATTGCTTATGAGTGGACTATAACTCAACATTTCATCGCAGGTGATGACTATGATGGCATCGACCCCGATGAACCACATGAATCTGCTCAGCCGACCCCGATGAACCCCGATGAACCACATGATCCTTTTGAGTTTGTCTACTCTAACCTGCCAGACAGCACACACATCCTTAAGCACGCAGTGGACTGTGAAATCTGCAAGGCCAAGAGATTCGAGTATGAGACCGACGGTTTCTGCTGTCGGGGCGGGGACACGGAGTTGCTTGAACCCGAGCCTATACCAGAACTGATGAAGCTCTGGTCTGCATCCGATAATGACTCCCGGCATTTTCGTGAGAGCATTCGGTACTTCAACGGCCACTTTGCGTTCACAACCCTTGGTGTCACCCTCGACGAAAAGTACACGAACATGAGGTCAGGGACATACACGTTCCGGGCGCAGGGCAACATGTACCATAATGTGCACTCGTTCGGGCCAGGCTCGCGGCCGGAACATCTACAGTTGTACTTCTACGATGATGACCCTAGCCTAAACCATCGTGCGCCGTTGACCGAGAAGTTAGATCAGACTGTCGTCAATATGGTGAAGGAAATCCTTAAAGAAAACCCGTACTCCCAACAGTTTAGGAGTCTTGGAGCTCACAGGGAAAACCTAGACGAGTACCGGATAGAACTGAACACCGACCAGAAGCTAGATCAGAGGAGATATAACAAACCTGTCTCATCCGAGGTGGCTGCTATTTGGGTAGAGGGCAGCAACCTGGCGAGGAGGTTTGACCGCAGCATCACCCTACATGGTACCGACAATAAACGATACGGTATCCAGGCCACACAAGGCTGCTATGACCCGCTCTCGTACCCCCTCTTTTTCCCAAAGGGGGAACTCGGTTGGCATCCAAATATCCCAAAACGTAAGGTGTCTTGGGAAGATGCGCAACAGCCAAGAGCTAATCGCAGCGATGCAGGTCCGCCTCTTGCATTACATATGCTTTTATCTGTGTTTCCTATCATTAAGATGTATGTTGCCTTATTTTTTGCTTTCTCGCCTTTGCACAGAGGGAAATAGCCGGTTGTGCGTCTCAGTAAGGGACTACTACTGCTACAGGCTACAGACGCGTCCTGCGATATTTAACCCTATTCTGCATGGAGGTCGATTGTTCCAGCAGTTCGCGGTCGACATGTACATCAAGATTGAGGGTTGCAGGTTGAACTGGGTAAGGGAACACCAGCCAGAGATACGTGCTGATCTATATAAAGGAATTGTTGATAGCATCACTGCAGGAGAATCTCGAGGGAGCAAAGTGGGCGTAAGGACGGTGCTTCCTTGGTCATTCCAGGGGGGCTATCGAGACATGAAGCGGAGGCATATGGACGCCATGGCATTGGTTCAAACATACGGCAAGCCAGACATCTTCTTGACAATGACTTGCAACCCGAATTGGCCGGAGATACTTGACGAGTTGTATCCTGGTCAGACCCCGCAAGACCGACCAGATCTTGTTGCACGTGTGTTTAGAGCCAAGCTGGAGGCGATGAAAGAGATGCTCCTCAAGAAACACATCCTTGGTGTTGTGACAGCACATGTATATGTCGTTGAATTCCAGAAGAGAGGCCTCCCGCATGCTCACTTTCTTTTGATCATGGACTCAACACATAAGCTTCTTGTGCCAGAGCAATACGACCGACTCATATCTGCTGAGCTCCCTGACAAGCATAAGTACCCGGAGCTCTATGCCATGGTTGTAAAGCATATGATGCATGGCCCGTGCGGTGTTCTCAAGCCCAACAACGTCTGCATGCAAGATGGGGTGTGCAAGTGCAGATACCCCCGACCGTTCAACGAGAGCACCGTGCAAGGAAAGGACTCCTACCCTGTTTATCGTAGACGTAAGAACGGTCCTCAAGTGAAGGTCCGTGGTCAGACTCTGGACAATAGATGGGTTGTGCCTTACAACCCTCACCTTCTGCGGATGTTTAACTGCCACATCAATGTTGAGGTGTGCTCCAGCATCAAGGCCGTCAAGTACCTTTATAAGTACATATACAAGGGCCATGATAAAGCGTCGTTCAACATCGATCAGCCTGACAGCGATGGTAACATAGACGAGATCAAGAGATACATTGACGCGAGGTGGGTTACTCCACCAGAGGCGATGTGGAGGATATTTGGCTTCAAGCTCTGTGAGAACTCCCCCTCGGTGCTACAGCTGCCACTTCATCTCCCAAATATGCACAGGGTCACGTTCAATGCAGCAGAGGACCTGAATGACGTCGTAGCCCGAGAGAATGTGTCGAGGTCCATGCTGACGGAGTATTTTGTGGCCAACCAGAATTATGAGTGGGCTCGAGGTATTTTGTACAGAGATTTTCCAGGGAGTTTCACATGGCAACCATCAAAATACTGGAAACCAAGGCAGCAACGTCATCAAGTAGGTCGAATTGTGTCAGCACATCCAGCTGAGGGGGAGCGATATTTTTTGAGGGTGCTGCTAAACCACGTGTCAGGATCGACGTCCTTCGAAGATCTGAAAACCGTAGATGGTGTCTTGTGTGGTAGCTTTCGCGAGTCAGCTGAGAGGAGAGGACTCATCGAGGCTGACAACACGCTCGACGAGTGTCTGACCGAGTCTGAGCAGTTCGCGATGCCAGCTTCGCTCAGGAGGCTCTTTGCAACAATCCTGGTATTCTGTGAGCCTGGCGACGTGCGAGGTTTGTGGGATAGGCACCTAGAGGCAATGTCTGATGACTACCGGCGACAACACACATGCCCAAACGCAGTTGAGCAGATGGTGTTGCTAGATATCAGTGCCATATTGCAATCCATGGGAAAAGACATACGAACTTTCCCTCTACCTGACATGGACGAGGCGTATGACAACACTGGAGGCGAGCCTAGGGAAATCATCGAAGAGACCAACATCGAGGTTGACCCCAGTGATGCTAATCTAGCGTCTTCGTTAAATGAAGAGCAGAGGCGTGCCTATGATGAAATATTGTTGGCGGTTGACAGTGCTGAAGGAGGAGTCTTCTTTGTCGATGGCCCTGGAGGCACGGGGAAGACCTTTTTGTACAAGGCGCTCCTTGCTACAGTTCGAGGCGATGGCAAGATCGCTGTGGCAACGGCGACGTCAGGAGTCGCCGCTTCCATCATGCCTGGAGGTCGGACCGCCCACTCGAGGTTTAAGATCCCACTGAATAGTGAAGATGGAACGTCATGTAACTTCACGAAGCAGAGTGGGACAGCCAAGCTCCTGCGGAGAGCTTCGCTCATCTTATGGGACGAGGCCACAATGACGAAGCGACAGGCAGTTGAGGCACTGGACAACAGCATGCGTGACATCATGGGTCGACGGGACAGACCGTTCGGCGGAAAGACTATCGTTTTCGGTGGTGATTTTAGGCAAGTGCTTCCTGTCGTCAGAAAGGGGTCACGGGGGCAGATAATCGACGCTTCCCTGCGGAGTTCATACCTTTGGATGGGCATGCGGCAGCTAAGGCTTGTCACCAACATGAGGGCACAAAGCGATCCATGGTTCGCAGATTACTTGTTGAGGGTAGGGAATGGCACAGAAGAAGCTGACGAGGAAGGGAACATACGTCTCCCCGAAGATATATGTGTACCGTCCACAGGGGGGAAGGAGGATCTAGAGAAGCTGATCGAGCATGTATATCCTGCTCTAGGAGACAACATGGATAATCCCAATTACATGACTTCTCGAGCAATCCTCGCAACCAAAAATGACAATGTCGACAAGATAAACAAACACATGATACAGCGGTTTACTGGTGATGAGAAGATCTACCACAGCTTCGACAGTGCAGAAGATGATCCGCATGGATACTATGCTCCCGAGTTCTTAAACTCACTAGCTCCTAATGGGCTGCCTCCACACGAGCTTAAATTGAAGATAAATTGTCCGGTTATACTTCTCAGAAACATTGACCCGGCTAACGGCCTATGTAACGGGACGAGGCTTGTTGTAAGGGGATTCCAGATGAACGCTATCGACGCGGAGATCGTGGTAGGACAACATGCCGGACAGCGGGTGTTCCTTCCTCGCATACCTCTGTGTCCCTCCGATGACGACATGTTCCCGTTCAGATTCAAAAGGAAGCAATTTCCGATCAGGCTCAGCTTTGCCATGACGGTCAACAAGGCGCAAGGGCAGACTATCCCTATTGTCGGTGTTTACCTACCAGAGCCTGTATTCTCCCATGGACAGTTGTATGTCGCCTTGTCCAGAGCTACTGCTAAGATCAACATTAAGATCCTCGTTACCAAAGAAGAGGAAGAGGACAGTGGCAAGGGCAAGGATCAGACCAAAAATTCAAAGAAGCGAAAAAGATCCGAAGACTTAATAACGGCCACGAAGAACATAGTCTACAAGGAAGTCCTTAGCACTTGAATCAGTGTTGCATACACCATCAGGTTAGTGAGATTCTCATGTTATGATCATCACTCAACTTTCTAGCTGCTGCTCCTTTTGATGCAACATGACAGCTAACTGTTAATTTCTTTTTCTTTTACATGTATGTAGTGTACAGTGTATAACATGGTTTTGGTCCGCTTACATTGTTTTCCAAATTATGTAGGGGCTTTAAAATCATCAGACCAAAGCCAAATTGTCTTTCAGCCAGACATGCAGATGGGGCGTGAGCTATTAGCTTGGAGTCGAACACTTGGCGGAACACTAAGAAACATGCTCAAGGCACGTGCCAGAGCCATGGCACGAAGAAGGGTGAATATGGGGTTATATCAGAACCTTAGACTAATGTGAAATTGCCACCTCTTAAATTAGATGTCCGTGATCCAGTCAGATGTGTTATCTTGAGGGTAATCTCGAACGTGTGTAGTGTTAAGGAGTACTATTTCTGAGTTTGCTATCTCTTTAATCAAATGTATCCAATCCAGACAGATCGGATATCTGAAGTGTAATGGGCACTACCCAAGAACCATGGTTTGCAATTATTATAATTATTCGAATCAATTCCTAATGTTACTCTTATACGATCCATTTACTTAATACCTGTCTGCATGTCTACTATAATCATATTATAAAGTGGTAGAGTGAGGAAAATATGCAGAGTAAATAGATGTCTACCGAACTACTTAACCCTATTTCTGCAGACGCACACAACCATTATAAACTCACGTCTGACTCTACCAAGTGAATATGTCTGCCCAGTACGAATTTTGTGACCGCTGCTGCTGAATCATGTTGAGATCTACCAAGATTCATGACAGTACTCTTAATTTTTTCAGAAATATAAATCACGAGATGTACCTTCCCAACAGGAAAAATCCATCACCATGATTTACGCCCTATACCCTAAAGCCGGCCATTAAGCACAAAATTTAATTGACCCCAAACAACAGTAAAATAACCATCAAGTAGACAGAAATTCCGACTCTTTAATTGAGCCCTGTAATCTCGTGATCTCTGATTTAATCACTGTAAGAATGTTCCACACGTATCATTTTACCTGTCACCATTCAGTTGACCATCAATCAGCAGGATTTTCTCCCTTCTATTAAGCCTCCCAATAATCGGCAGCCCTGGTTGCCCATACCTTACATTGCATCGACGGAATATCGCCCCTTTCCAAATTTAAAGACCCTTCCTTCATCGTAATTGACCTTCCTTACTAGCCCATTTCTATAGCCGGTCAAATATAAATCAAACAAAAATCGCGGCCCTTTCTATCAGCCGATCATTGCTTGGCTCTTTATTTACTGTCCCCAAGTACAACAAACGCCTCCACGATAAGTTCTAGATCGAACAGCCTCTCTCTGTACCCTCATCCTCATCGACTACGTCCCGAGCCCTAACTTCTTAAGATTCTTCTCAAGCAATCATCAGTTCATCACCTTGCTGGTATTAGGTATGTAATGACAGCATCGCATCTCCCTACAATCATCTTCTTTTACCCTTTTATTTATTGTATAGTGATGATGCATAGTTAAGAGTTCAGAATATATTAATCAGATTGTAAATAATAACAGGGTCTTTTACTTTCAAGATTACGAACTTGTGTGAGAAATTTGTTGATTGTACTACATGATTCAGATCTGATTAATTCAAGAATATTTTCAACGTTCAGCTCCGCCGTGTTTATCAAAGTAACAGACCAACTGTTATGTCAATCAGTAAACATAATACTGAATAATACAAGTTAAAACTTAACCTCTACTTCTACCATGGCAATTACAACTTGTCATTTTTGAGTACTGTAAGATACTGACACTATAACTTTGACTTTTTTTTGTTGCAGATGGAATCAACCGAGGTTACCGCAGAAGAGATGCTAACTATAGAAACTGATTATGCTAAAATGAAAAACTACGTGATGTCCTTCCCTCAAAAGACAAGATTGGTTCGGATCCATGACGCATGCTTGAAGCGTGAAGATTTGGAATGTCTGTTCGAAGACGATGGTTGGTTGGACGGCGACGTAAGCTCACATGTTCAATCCCACTAAAACTTAGAGTTTTGACAAATGTATAATGTGTTTGTTTATTACCTACAGGTCATGAACGCCTATATTTATTACCTGAGGGGCCAAGACCATCTACAAACCAGAGCAGGTTTAATGGTATGGCTAGATACAACACACACATCCTCAATACTTAAGAGGGATGGTGAAGTTGCCATAAGTCCAGAAGAAGTTCACAAAATTGTGAGACGGGCTCAGAATTACCTAAAACATGACATGGTAAGACCACATACATAATTCATGTCCTGGAACTATTACTACTGGTTTCAGAGAGGCCAAAAAGTTACAACTTGCAATTTTTGACAGCTTTTTGTACCAGTACACGTGGGTACAAACCATTGGATTATGACTAATGTGGATGCAAAACATAGTCGTGTACAAGTTTTAGATTCGTTTGGTTCCCGAATGAGCCGTTCAGACGTACAACTTACGGTGAGTAATTACTTATCTTGTACTAATCTTTCATGATTGCCGTGCATTTGCTTTGCATGTATAATCAAACTCTTTTTATTTAAACAGCTTCAGGGCCTGGAGAATCACCTTAAAATTGCTGCTCAGGACAGTAGCTTCCACATAGGTGATAAATGGGCAGACCTTGAAGTTACTAAATGGCCAATTACGGAGTGTATTGACAAGCCGCTGCAATCAGATGGGTAAGTCAGAGGCTTAAAATTTTAACCAATGTTTCATACCTTACTACATTTCACTATTAAGTAATTTCATATATTTACCAACTCATAAAGAAAATGTTTAAAATATTGAAGCTCATCATGCGGCTTGTTCGTACTCAAGCTCATGGAAGAATGGACAGGTCACAAGCTAGCACATGATGTCAATCAGGTATTTTTACACACTCACGAGCTCAGCTATTTGCAAAAAGGGTATCTATCTGATTATTTCGAATAACTAATTTGCAGAAGGGTATCAAACTCTTTAGAAAGCAGTTGCCTACAATTCTTCATGATTCAGTTTTCAATGATATTAAAGGAGCACCAGAACCTGAGCCAATCGAAGATAATGGCGATGTTTTAATGTATGAGAAGAATGGACCCCCGCCTAATGAAGTATCAAAAGCACCTGCGGTGGCCATTGACCCGTCCCCCTCCATTCATGTGCCTAGGTTGCAGATTAAGCCTAAGTTGCCAATTTACATGAATCCAACGGTTTCCAAGCTATGTACCTATATCATGTCCATTGATGATGAAGAAGCCCTTAAGTAAGTTAAGTTTAAACAACGTATTCATATATGGTGCTCCAGGTTATAATGATGGTTGTTCCTAAGGCTAACTCTGTTGTTTTTCTTTCTCATAGAGAAGTATGGGTTCAGAGCTCTAAGCCGTATCCAATTAGTTTAACTCTTAAACAAATACAAGGCTTGCTACAGGAACAACAGGGTATTGACACCGATTGTTTCAACATGGCCGTACGGGCAAACGCTACAGACATAATCCAATCGTTCAATCCTTGTCATTTTATGGATCTCCAATTTTGTGTGAGTTTTTTTATGTCATAGTTCCTCTTACATGAACTCCACATATCGCTGTTTCATAATTCTAATAATCTCATCTTCATCTCAGAACATAGTGACCAACAACACGAGAGACCCAATGCTCCGTCTACCATTCAACAAACAACGCTACATCATAGCGAAGATGTTTGATTGCTGGCCCGGGATGGAGTTCCATGTCTCATCATGTGATTCGGTAAGATTCTTGATTTCATTTTTTAGTTGAGTCATTACATAAACATTTTTTTGCTATAATGCAGATTATGTTGCCATATCGTACGACCGGTCGCTATATTCTTTTTTATTTCAACCTCGTTGAAAAAACTATCACGACACTTGATCCCATTCCTTTACCGGATATCTGGAAAACAAGTCTTACAAAAAAAGACACTCTAAAAATAAAAGATATTTCATTCCACCTAAACATTGCTCTTCAAGATGCAATTCCGGGCTGGAATGATGATGTTTTCCTATGGCGTTGCATGACACCGGTTGCATTGCCAAGAAACCATGACAGGTTAGATCCTTGACAGTCAAATAATTTTCTAATATTTCTATACAGTTTTATTAACAACACTCATCTTTTCAAGTAGCAACATGTCTGGATTTTTGGTTCTGAAGTTCATGCGATCTTGGAATGCTAAACAAGTTATGTGTTCAGATGCCACGGTGAGTAAGGACTAAGTCAATATTCATGCTTAATTTAAGTGTGAGCTCTGCATGATATTCCTATGCTTATATATGAACTGCATGTGCAGGACTGGAACCTACGTAACAATGTGTTGGTACTCGTTCTGACGTGTCCCGACAACGAAAGTGAAGCTAACATCCCAAAAGTTGTCAAAGATTTGGTCGAGGAAATAGGGATGAATTTTTTCATTTGAGTATTATCGGAGCAGTTATCTTCAACACGGCCTAAACATTTCATAAACACATTATTGTATATGTGTGATACTTTTGTTATATATTGTCGTTTTCACTAAGAGGATCTATCATGGCCTACATCTTCGGGTCAAGAGGCTGTAAATCCTACCAGTTAGCTCCGTTGGTAATGGGCACAAGTCACACATTTTCCTTTGTTTTACCTACTTTCGATCAAAAACCATGTATGAGTGATGGGCTGTTAGCCGGGGAACGTGCCGTCCTACCACAAACGATCTTGGAAAGAGGTTTAGCTACTTTGGATAATTCAGGTAGCTTGTAATAATAATCAATATAAAGCGTAAAATGCTACAACACAATGACCAATCCAACGCTGGAGACTATAAACGAAAACGGGGGAGGAAAAATCTGTACCACTGAGGCGCCCAAACGAAATGCATATCTTCATCACTTGTTGCATTCAGTTGTCCTCCCACTCTTGACACGGTTGATATTGACAACAGAAAAAATGCAGATCCTGAACTGACACACAAAAAATTACTACCATCAGAAATATATAGGGTGTTGCAAAGCCTATACTTGAATTTGCATGTGACGGGCAAGTAGGCCAGTAACCATACACATAAAACAGACTTGCAAGTGAACAAGAAATTTATCAAGGAAATTTTAAATGGTCAAAACTGATGCTAGATGGAATATACGAACAGCCTATGCTTATTCTATCTGCATCTTTGTTTGAATTAATAGGAAAAAATAAACACACTCTAACTCCCTTAGTAATTTGCAAAACAAGCTGAACCCTTCAACCAGCGAGCATGAATGATTAATTGGCACGTTGTATTCAGTATACTCATGTAGTAATCGACGGAGAAAAAAATCCGCAATTCAATGGGCTTGGAGCTAGATTGTTAACTATACCTAGAACGCACCTGATGGAGTGACCATGAGGTGAATTAATGAATCGATGATGGCATCACGCCCTGATCCTGGCCGCTTGGCTTGGCGCGGCAGTACGTGCTACTGTGTCGCCGCGTCGGAGCCTGGCATACTTGCTCCGCCAGCGGCGCCGTCGAGTGAGGTGTGAGATCGCCGATCCGGAAACAAAGCGACATACTATGAAACAACACAGAAGCAAAACTGCTACATCAACTTCGTCCAGGCCTGAAGCTAGGTTGCGGTGATTCAGAAAAATACCCAATTATCTCCAGCCAAGTGGCCCTGCCTCGCCGGCTTCCGGGCGGCGACGAGGAGAAGAACGCTGATTCGGTGCAGCAACACGAAGATGAACTCCTCCGCCCGCCTGTCCACCTCCTACTCCTCGACCGCTACCTCTCCTTGCTGGACACTCCTTGCCGGCCTCTTGAGCTTGCTCGTGCCCTCGTCGCCGCGTGCTGCCGCCCCGGAATTTCCAACGCTAGCAACGCCACCTCGGAGGGGCGAGACTATGGAGGGGCGGGGGCGTGGAAGAGCAGCTCGCCGGGCCTGAGCTGCGAGCACCGGAGCAGGGGCGGACGCCGCGGGCGACCGCAGTGGTGGGTGTCTTCCTCGTGCCCTTGTCACCGGATGCTGCCGCCGTGGAATCCCCAACGCCAGCAACGCCGCCTCGGAGGGGCGAGACTATGGAGGGGCGGGGGCGTGGAAGAGCAGCTCGCCGGGCCTGAGCTGCGAGCACCGGAGCAGGACACTAAGCGCAGCGGTGGGGATCTCCGAGCTCCACCAGCGAGGACTGAGGAGAGTGACGGGAAGACGAGAAGAAAGAATCGTTCCTTTTTTTTCTTTACGTCTTTTGTCCCTTCGCATGTCTTTTGTTCTCCTTTTTGTTTTTCCCGTTAACTCAGAATATTGTGTAGAAAGAACGTGTAGGATAATTTTGTTGTGGACTTGTTTGTACGATATATTTGCACCTCGTGGATTACTTGTGTATAGATATACATTTCTAAAATATTTTATCTACTTTTAGAATACATTTTATTATTATTTTGGAATAGCGCTAGAAGTTAATAAGGGATAGTTTAATCATTGCTTTGTGTACAAGTACAAGTGATATTGCATTATGCGAAGTACAATTTTAATATCTTTACTAATATGTGGGTATTTGTATTACGAATTTATGTATTTTATAATTACATGTGCGACATAAGTGAACGATTCACCTATCTTTACTAATATGTGGGTATTTGTTTTACGAATTTATGTATTTAATAATTATATGCGCGACATAAGTGCTGATAGAAAATGGTCCGTAGCAACGCACGGGCATTCACCTAGTGTTCGATAAAATGGCGGCGCGGAACTGCTGCCTGCCGTGATTTTCTCTTATTTTCTCCGCAGCAACATGCATCAAATAAGAGTACAACGTATGCACCGTATCACAATACTAGATCGAGCTAAACAGAGTTTGTACTGCCACTCTCTAAATAAAAGGGCTATCTAGATTTTCTTGTACGGAAACAGTAGGACTCTACTGTGTAATTTTCTATTGATTTCAAAGGATTACAATGTACAAGAATTTTGTACAGAAAAAAAAAGCCAGGAAAAGGATTTCAAATGAAACTATCTACTCAACCTGAGAATAAGCCATCTGAAAGCCACACCTATTTCTTTCTGTTTGCTCCATATTTCAACCATTTAAGCTCATTCTTGAAGATGGCTCTCTATCTATAGAGATCATGATGTCTTCCTTTTAAAATAAAGCCATTTCTGCTCATACATATAGCCCATGCACCGAGAATAATTGTCTTCATAAAGAAAGGCTTGCTAATGTTCTCCTTTAGCTAATGGATATAATCCAGATGAGTGTAATTTGCCTCAAAGTCCACACCAGGACAAGATATCTCCAACATTCTTCGGCAAACGGGCTCTCAAAGAACATATGATCTCTAGTCTACAAGAAGTTTTTGTGACATAAAACACATGTATAATCCTCAATGAAAAAATGATTTCTTTATAATAAATCTCGTGTGTTGATCCCAGGGACGGAGCCAGAAACTAAAATCAAGGGGGGCAGGGATAGACGAATTAGTGTGGATGATCTATATGAGGAGGGCTAACATAGTGAAATTACACTAATCAAGAAGGTTGATGGCTAATTTTCTTCAGAAAATCATGAGCATAGGGGGGCGTAGCCCCTGCTCGTCCCCCCTTGTCTCCGTCCCTGGTTGATCCCATCCTGAATCAACAACCAAAAGAAAACTTTGTGCTTCTTCTAACAACAAGATTTTCAAAGACATTTGAAAGCCTCTGGACATGAAATAGGTGTAGGAAATTTTTGTCGCATGAAGAAGGCATAAGCCTTAGCAACTGAGAATCCTTTTCCCCATGGATAAAACCAGAAATCATTGCCCACATCTTCTAAGATACAGACTGAAAACGATCGATGAAAATTTATATTCCCCATAGGCAGCTTCAGAGAATGACAAATGAAAAAGATCCACGAGAGTCATGCTATTGTGTACAACTGGAGCTAATATCCAGAATTTTCGCAAAGGAAACCAATTGAGGATAAATCATGAGAGAAGTTTGTGAGTGTCATGTGTCCTTCCAAAGCATAACAGTTGATCCATTATGCAATTGACAAGCAACAAAATATCTGAAAAGCAGGCAAAAGCTGAATACAAGTCCTCCACCAAAAAGAACATTCTGCTAGCTTGGCAGGAGATAAAGCATAGTTGTAGTAAGATTCCACACAAACTTGGGCGATGTTTGTTCTGTTGATGAACTTGTCTAAGAGTTTCATTACAGGCAGATCATTTCGGATATTCAGATCAATGATCCCAGACCACCCTTATCTTTTGGCTTGCAAACATGGTCCAAGCAGTCAAAGTTGCACTCTTTTGTCAAATGTCCACGTCTCCTTAGGCAGGGTCTCCTATATATTTCTAATTGCTTAATAACCCCTTTGTAAACTTTTAGATGCTTAGATAAAAGTTGGAAAAGAGGAGAAAAATCAATTTATCATCTCAAGTGTGTCAGCTTGATATAGAAAACCGGAGCATGTTTGCAATATTCTCTCAATCCTTATGAATAGAGGGATCAACTATTCCATTTCTTGGCTTGGACAAACCTAAAGCGAGACCAAGATAAGTGAAGGGGAAAATTCCTAACTGACAGTGCAAGACTTCAGTAAGTTCAACAACATTTTCCTGTTGCACATTGATCGGATACATATTTGATTTACGGAAATTCACACTTAACCTTATGGAGACACTAAATTCATATAAGATGCATTTAATGTAAGAAATATGGCCAAGAGGCAATCATAGGGAAGATGTTATTTTGATGTATCCATGATTTGCAATAATGTTCCTTGAATAATATCTTTGTATTGATTGGCAAGTACGTGGCTTGTTTGTGAAACTCAGTACTTGTCTGGTTATTCTAAATATGTCCCTAGTCGGAGTTCATGTGAGGACACACTTGAATATTAGACTAGCACATGTATTGGTTGAAGACTATGTTTCGCAAGTCATAGACATTGAGATGTCAAACTAATAATGTGGACTCATGTTATGAACATGGGGTTGGGCTGACCCACCTTGGGACTATACAACAACGTTCACAGTTCTCTCTTTGCATGATGTGTGTCGTGTGTCGAAACACAGACACCGAGGAAACCGGAACGTTCCCCTATGGATTTGTTCGGCAGTGGGGCACGAGGGAGTTCCTGCGTCGACGTCGGAGATGGATCGGCACAAGAACAGAGTACACACATGATTTTTACCCACGTTCAGGCCATCCGAAGATGTAAATCCCTACGTCTTGCTTGTCCGATCTTGGATTGATGGTGATTTTGAGGAGTACAAGGGTGGATTCTCTCTGCCCCGGGAGGCAACTCCTTCCCTGGGGTCTCTCCTCTACCATGGTGTTGTTGACTTGGTTCTGCCTTGCGCTTGAGGACTTCAGATGTGCCGACCTCCTTCACAGTGGATGTGGTCCTCCTTTTATACCGCAAGGGGTTACCACAGACGTCTGAGCCATGCATGAGTGAAACCTCATCGGTGCGTGCCACCGCGACAGATGGGTGGCACCGATCGTGGATAGTGGTTGTGAAAGCTTGCCACCAATCTGTCCACGGGCCGCACCCTGCTCTAGTGTGGACGGGACGGAATGGCATGTCATGTCAAGTTCATTGTGCTGGCCAGCAAGCCAGTGCTCCGACCACGCCTCATACAAGGCGTGCCAAGTGTCCGCCAAGCGTGCATCGCCCTTCCTGGGATGGTGGTTGGTGCGCGTGGCCCGGCTGAAGGCTCGGTCGCGCCATGTCGGGACTCCTCCATGGGTTGTTCCGTTCGTAAGGGTGATAAGGCTCCCGGCTCGCCTTGCCGGGTGTATGCGCCACAAAGATGTAGCTCTTGTAGGTCTTCATGCCTATGCCGCGGGAGCTCGTCGTGGCCCACGCGACCCGTATTCGTGACACCCCCGAATGGCAGGGTGTCGACAGTAGCCCCCGGGCGTGGCCTGGCAATGCGTGCGACTTTGGTTGCCGGGCTACTCCCAACTGGAGCATGGGCCAGGTGAGGGGACGCCCGAGAGACGTGCTGCTACCAACTGAGCGGATTCGACCACTCGGGGCGCAGGCACTCAAGCGCGTACGGACCCGAGCAGTCATGCTTTGACCGATGTCGCCTCGGTTTCGGGGAGCCTTCATTGCGGGCAGTGAGACGTGGGGAGGTTCGCTGAGCGGGGACGCCACGCCGCGGGGGTCGTGCAACTGTTAAGGCGCATGGAGTGGGGGCTCGGACCATTTGCTCCCGGAGCCCATCTCGCATCTTATTTTGTGTCATTTTCTTCACAAATTGCCCCTTTTTAGCCATTAAAAATTTTATAAACATTTTTTCTCATAAAAAGTGGAAATCGTTCTTTTACCGTGTTTCCTTATGATGGTAAAATGCACGTTTGTGCCAAAAGATTGGCAGCTTTTTTTTGAAAGATAGTCCGAGAATGGCCATGATCTTGGTCTTTTGGCTTGAAACTTACAAATGTTCATACATGATAGTTCATCTTGTGAGCCAAGTTTTCAAAACTATAAAATTAAAATTCATCACTTCTCATTGCAACTAGCACACATAAGAGGGCTCCATGCGAAAGAATGACATTTTTTACACTATTTTTCGCATTTTTGTCTTTTTCTCAAAACGGGGTGCAAATTGCCGACATACCATTCCATGAAAAGGTCTTGAATTATTCGACACCTCCTACGTACATTGCGTATATCACTTCTAGGGCACATGGAATGATTTTGCTAATTTCCTTGAGTAGTATATCACACACTTTTATTTAATTTTGGATTAATTGTGGTACTTGTCCATAAATTCATTAATCAAGGGAATAAGTATGAAAAACTTGAAAAATATAAATGTTTAGGTTATAGGTCTTCAATATGGTCTATGTTGCGTGAAAATTGCAAACGTCCTATTGGGCGTGTTAGAGCATCTCTAACCAGTTCCCCCAAAACGCCCCCAAACGTCCGGGCGGATAGCCCAGACAAGATTTGGGCCGAAAACCATGACCCAACCATCACCCCCAAACTTAGCCCAAACATCCGGTCAGTCTAGCAAACCCCAAAGCCAACCCATATGTGGGGAGGGTTTGGGGCCGCCCGGACGCGTCCGCCACGTCGGACCTGGCAACGCGGACCCACACAGTTTTACCCTAAATCGGAGCGGAACCCTTGCTACTCTCTCTTCTTCCTCCGCTCTACTCACTTTCGCCGCACCTCTCTGCTCCGTCGCCGTTCCCATCGTATATCTGCCGCCGCCCCTAACCTCCAGCGTCGGTAGGCAACTCCTCCGCGCTCGCCGGGAAACCGCAGTCGCCTGGACCTCGCCTGTACGCTCTGCTTCCGGTACATTTTACATCGCCCGACATCCACCTCGCTCTCAAAGTGTTTGTGTAAATGCCGAAGCCGGTTTTTAATTGAGTGTTCATATTTGTAGCCATGGATTCTTCGTCCGACGATGAGTACGATTACTCGACCGTAGATGAGTTCATTCACAACGAGTTCATGGACGGGTGTAGTGACGATGACACGTCTGAGGATGGAGACGAGATGGTCGCAATGTCGATGTTGAGCATTCAAGAGGAATTGCAGAAGAAGGAGGAGCATGTTCTCAACTTCCGGGGATCGATTAAGGGAAGGATCACCGTGGCCTGTGACAGGCTCAAAGGCTGTCGAGATCTGTACGACGACTTTTCCTCCGTCCTAATTCATGGGAAAACTCCGTCCTAGAAATAATTGAATTTCAATTTGCATTAGGCTGTCCTAATAATTTGAACTATTTTTATGAGTGATTTCGATCTCTATGTATTTGTTTAGCTATAATTAATTGTTGTAATAAGTTTATTTGAACTATTTATTTACACTTCAAACTAGTTGAATGATCGACGTGCATGGCTTGCATGTATTTGGGTTTCAAGATTTGAATATTGTGGTTGTAGCACACCATATTTTGGGATTGTCCAGGCAGTGTCCGCGGACACGCCCGAACGTGTCCACGGACACTTTGGGGTCCGATTTTAGGGGATGTGGTTGGAGATGCTCTTATGTGTGATACTTGCTTCACAAGGCACCTTTTTTGGTCATTTGGAAAAAGGAAAAACAATTTTCCCACAAAAGTGGATGACGTGGGGTGGCCACGGCAAATCCCAAGGTCGAGATACCTAGGGTTTCGTATAGAGGGAGAAGTTGGCGCGCTAGTAGTTCCGTCGGCTGACAAGCAGGGATTTACCTAGGTTCGCCCCTCATTGTGAGGTAAAGACCTACTCCTGCTCGTCTGATCTGTATAGATGTATGATTACATGGTGGCCTCAATGGCGATGGTGGTGGTGAGATGCGATCTCGCTAGGGCTATGCCTATCTGTTGTGTGTAGTTGTCCTTGTAAAGGGTGCCCCTGCCTGGCTTTATAAAGGGAGCTAGGTAGGGTTTACAAGAGTCCTATTAGACTACGTCTTGGAGTCCTTGTCTTTTACTTCAAGTAATTGTTGAGCCGCCAGGTGGGCCTTTGTCTGGGCCGCATCGGGTACGCCAATGGTGCGCCTTCGGCTGGAACGCAATAGGTATACCAATAGTGGGGGACCCGAAGGGTATGCCCACGTCAGTAGCCCCCGAGTGTCTGGTCGATTGATACGTCCATTTTGCATCACTATTTTATAGCATAATTTACTGTTATTCAATGATATATTTCATATTAAGAGGAGTTACTTATGTTATTTTGTCTTATTTTGCATGTTTGATGATCATTGGATAATTAACTGCCGGAGTCATATTTCAGCTGGAAAAAGCATTGTCAAGGCACTATATTTCTGGAGCACTAAAAATATTTTCGAGAAGACAGATGTTCCTATTTTATCAGAAGATGGACTAAGCCAAAAGGGGAGGCTGAGATGGGCCAGGAGGGGCCCACACCACCCCTGGGCGCGGGGCCCACCTTGGCCGCGCCCTAGCCAGGTGTGGTGCCCCTGGCCCACCTCAGGCGCTCCCCCTTCGCGTACTTCATCCCCCAGAAACCCTAAGACACGGGGAGCCCGAGAGAAAATATTCCGCCGCCTCCACGAGGCGGAAACAACAGCGAGAGAAAAGTAAGGGCGTAAGAAACCATGCTTGTAGAATCGGGCAGAGACTAAGAGCGGCATGTCGAGTATGTTGATGACCATGTGATAACTGTATTAACCATGCTTTGAGAGTTGAATCATTTATGAGAAATCCAGTGTAGGCGTAAGAAACCCAATATATAATAAACAGGATGCGGGTGTGATAACCCACAAGTATAGGGGATCGCGTGTAGCCTTTTCGATAAGTAAGAGTGTCGAACCCAACGAGGAGCTAAAGGTAGGATAAGTATTCTCTCAAGTTCTATCAACCACTGATACAACTCTACGCACACTAAACGTTTGCATTATCTAGAAAATAAAACTACGGTTGCAATACGGGTATGAGAGTTAGTTTTGCAAGATAATAAATACAAGAAAGTAAATGTTAGTGCTGCAACAATAAAATACACTAAGTAACCATATACTAACAGTACCATGAGTGAGGAAAAGTGGTGGTAATTGTGGTGGCTTTGTCCAAGATTAATTAGTGAAGGTACTTGGTTCATTGTCTTCGATGCAGTTTTCTATGTGGGAGAGGCTAAATATACATGCACTCCACTACTTGGGATTACAAGTACTATATGATTGGATTGTTTAGCAAGCATCCGCAAATAATAACAATGCATTAAGGTTTCCCCAACCATAGCCTTAAGTTCAAGGTCCTCTTACTCCCATACGTGCAACTAATCGGTTCGCGTTCTCAGGTTTCTGTCACTCCGGCAGAACTTTCCCCGCTTCGTTACAAATACTACCAACCCTAGGGTGTTTGATCCATGCGCGCACAAATATAATGGACACCAAAGGACAGCACCATATAGACATACAACTCTAATGAACCTCATGCATTCAATTAAGCAATCAAAAGACAAATAAACTACGGAAACATGATGTAAATCATAAGATAAATATTATAGCATCAAACACCATGTTTACATAGGACGGTACAGAGGTTTGTGGGAGGATGAACCACTGAATACAAGGAGGAGATGGTGATGGAGATGGCGGTGAAGACGGCGGAGAGGGGCAGCGCGGCGGCGGCGCCGGCGGTGCGGGGAACTCCTTTCCCCGCCGCCGGCAAGCTTGGGGAGCGCCGCCCCTTAGCCTCCCTCCTTCATGGCTTCTTGGAAGCCCTCCCCCATGGAGATGGGATCCATGGGGAGGCAAAAACGTGGCTTTTGGTGGCTGAAATTCGTGGGTGGAGGAGTCCTCCACGAGTTAGGTTTCCTCCCTTTATATATCTTCTCGGATTTCCGTCACCCCCTTTTAGGGTTCCACCAAAACGGGCCTACAGGCCGCGTCCGAACTCCGATTGGGCTGATCTCGGGGTTAAAATCTTCGTATGGAAAATTGTGACAACTTTCGTAACAGCCAGGTCTCCATTTGACGTCATCTTCGAGGGTCAAACTGGCAAACTTCGTAAAAAGTTCTCAGACAGATTTCAGGAAAGTCCCAATTCGACTCCAACAAGGTTTTCTCTTGTATTCTTGATAATTTCTACACATAAAAGAGTAAAACAAGAACATTGTACACTTTTGCAACTACTAGCAAAAGTGCCCGTGCGTTGCACCGGGGAGAGAAATCTGTAATCTGTACCATGTAGGCGTCCAAACTACTCAGCGCAATGCATATCTTATCCCTTTTTGTCTCATTCAGTTATCATTTTCCGTGCTTGCATTTCAAAGCAGTTTTCTCTCTCAAGTTTTCTATATGTCTTTTGCATTTGACCATCCAATTTCTTCCACGAATACAATTCAAAAGCTTCACCACCACGTCATTGACTCGTTATTTGATTTTCATAGGGAGCCATATTCATGGAGAACAACCACATCGATTGATATACACGAAATTCATGAACAAATCAAGATCCCAAATTCATGAACAAATTAAAATTATGACATAGATCTATCTAGCTTATTGTGCCATCTTTAATCTTCAGCGAAACTATGCACTTAAATTACAACATAGAACAAAACTGGAAACTGAAAAATAGAGGTAGAAATGCATATGAATTGTCAAATACCGATCTCTTATGTCACCTCCATATCTGCTGTTGACTACCACCAACTCCGCACATCACCTGAAAATCATCCTTTTATTGCATGTCAATATTTGAGAAGTACTTAAAGTGCGCATCAGCACATGGATTTGAAAGAAATACAGCTACATATAATAACAATAGAATTGACCTAATCACCTTGCGAGACAATCCAAAATCAACATAGTATGTGCAAAAATGAGTTGAATAGAAAAATGAGAAGTAGGGGCAGCACGACAAGAGCTGATCCACCCCTTGTTTGTAGGTTACCTGAAACACCACAACGATCTCCATGGTAGTTCTTGAGAATGGCCTGTACAGTGGGGCGCTCACTACCAGCACGCGAAGATGCAGAGTTAGCCCTGTCCATTAAGTCAGCTTGGCAAAAGCAAAATTTGATTATTCGGGCTGGCTTTTTCTATACCTATGCAGATTCATGAACACAACTCAGCTTAGACACGAGTCATTCAATCGGCAGCATCTCATGGGCGCAAAAGCAATCAGCCGATGTTGACTGAATCTTGAAAGTAGCTAGCTAGCCCAGCGAAATCGTGCCACGTACAGCACCACAGAGGTAGCTCCTGATGTTCTACATGGTGACGATGACTTCCCAATCAGCGACGAACACGGAGACAGAGGTGAGCACTATTGTACTTGCCAACGCCAAGGCTGAGCGCCTGCGGGCGCTTGAAGATGCTGATGGGTGAAGGCTATGTCCTAGTTGATGCTACCTCTTCCGGCCCTGCATGGCTACATCGAGTGAACAATGTGAACGGCTCATAGGCCATTGCCGTAATCAATGCATCTCAGAAACCCAGTCCTTTCTCTGCTGTATCCTGGTATGTCCGGCTGTCCTCTTTCGTAGCGACCGATGGCCTGGCCGCGCCGCGAACTAATTCCTGTCATGAATTTTTTGCACGGATACGCGATTGAAATAGCGGTGGAGGCTCTCTCTTAATCCCCCATTATATTAACGCCAATGGATGCATTGTCTGGTCGTGACCACCACGAGGATCTTTCCTGCCGCCATCCCGACGCAGTGTGCCGTCGACGACACCAACGCACCAACTCGATAGATCGCATTAACACACGCGGTCGTGTGCGTCGGCGACAGGCGATGCTGCTCGCATACTTGAGCCAACTCGATCTACCGTGTGTTTTCTTTTCTGACCTGCGGTCGATCGTGTTGTGTTAAGGAGGACACGCTGGAGCGGTTTGCCTTTTAACATGTGATTACTTTCTCGTCCCGAGTCTCCATGGCCGATCTCTGAACATCACGGACGGAGCTCGACCACGAAATAACCTGGGGCGTCGGTTGCTAATTGGGCTCGGCCGTCAAGGAGATCGCCATGGAGCTCAGCAGCAAGCTCCGCCATAGCCTCCTCTCCGAAGTCGTCATCCTCCGCCGCATCCAACAGTCAAACATCACCCCGTTCCACGACTAAATCAGGGTAGTTCTCTTGTGCAGTTGCTTCGTGAACATCACCATGTCGCTAGCACCGCATCCTCATCGACGGAGCAGGGCTAGGAGGCGAGATCTGACCGCTGAGGAATCCGGCCTCCGCGACGTACGACGTCCCTCGAGGCCTAGCCGACCTAGCTCTGGACGGATGTGCGTTGGGATTATGCGTTGAAGTGGTGCTGCTGTCGAAATCGTGTAGAACAAATTCCGATCAAAATCGAGAGGAAGGAAAGAGGAAATCGAACGGAGTTAATCGATCGACAGGGGCGCACGAATAAATCGAAGAGCGGTGGCGTTCAATTGGGAATTGGGGAAGAGGAGATTGGGTCTCGTACGCCTAGGCTGTTCGGTTCGACGGGGACTTGGAGAAGCCCAGACGGTGGCCCAGTTCCAAGGGGTATGCGACGGACGAAAATTTGGGATGAAGAAAAAACGAACCGTTTTTTAACTTATGGGTGGCAGTGGTGGGTAAATATGTGGTTTGGTGTGAGGGTAAAATCGGCAAAAAAAATGACGTACGACAAGAAACCTTAATGCTTTTATTATTAGGTATAGATTAGTAGGTTAGTCCAAATAAATAATAAACTTAATATAAAACAAGTGCTAAAAGCATAAAAATGGCATGAAACAATCAAAAATTATAGATACGTTTTGGACGTATCAACATCTCCAAGCTTAATTCCTGCTCGTCCTCGAGTAAGTAAATGATAACAAAATAATTTTTGATTGTAAATGCTATGATCAGATCTTTAACAATTGCATGATGTATGGATAAAAAAACTTAGCAACCATGTTACCTAATGAAAAGTATCAACGAATTAAGAGCTTATAACATGAAATTTATAAACATCAACAAGATTGTAATGACCATAATAAAGCATGATAGAGTGGTATCTCGCTTGCCCTTAATTGTGGAGCAAAACATAAATGCCAAGGCACCTCTGAAGTTCAAGTGAATACTAGATATAGAGATATCAAAGATAAAAGCATCATGGTTATACCTCAATTAATCGTATTCTGGGACAAGCACATTACACTAAGAACGACAGCTATGCTCTCGAAGAAGTGCTCAAATAAAAGATGGTGACTCAACATAAAAAATAAAAGATTGGCCCTTCACAGAGGGAAGCAGGGATTAACACGTGCTAGAGCTTTTTGTTTTAAAAACAGAGGTAAAAATGTTTTGAGAGGTGTTTGTTAATTGTCAACGAATGGTAGCGGGTGAGAACAGTATTCTACCTGTCAAACGGACTTTTAAGAGCGGCTCCCATGAAGGACGTTATTTCTACCAGCAAGGCAGATCATCCCCTTTCTCTTTGGTTTACACACATGCAGGTATTTCACTGTTTGTCATTGCTTACTGATGAATCAGGGCAAAAGTGTGAAGAGAATTAATGGTTAAAGTTGTAATTAATTGGGGCTGGGCACCCCGTTGCCAGCTCTTTTTGCAAGTTATTGGATAAGCGGATGTATATGCCACTAGTCCAGGTGTAAAAGTCCATTTGACAAATAGAATAAAGAATAACCACACTAATTGCTCATGAGCTAGTAAACATTGACACAAAAAGAGAAATATTTTGAAGGTTTTAAAGGTAGCACATGCAAATTTACTTGGAATGGCTTGAAATACCATGCATAGGAATTTTTTGGTGGACTCTTTGGGATAACTTGGTTTTAAGGATTTGGATGCACGAGCAGCATTCCCGCTCAGTACAAGTGAAGGCTAGCAATAGACTGGGAAGCGACAACCACGAGAGCGATAACGGTCATAATCATGCTTGCGACAAAATAAAATTAACGGAGGCATAAAAACGATACTAAAACTCTGAGGCAAAATAGATCATCAAGGCTTAATTGACTTTTATTTTTCAGTCATAACATGTGTGAGCATGTGCCAAATCGATTCAAGTGAATTATTCAGAGGAGGATACCACAATACCATACCATCTTATGAACAGGACAATGCATGTTGATATCAAAATAACATAATATGCACTATTAGCTAGTTGAGACTAACCATAAGAAAACATAAACTACTAAACAGTATTATTCACACATCATTTTTAAGTTTCAACAAGTAATCCATTAACCAAGTAAACATTGAAAACAGAGGATAAATTAAATATGTGACGATCCACTTATTAATGTAACTGGTGTTTGATGCTAAGATAAATAGATAATAAAATACAGCCGCTTCAAGTTTAGTTAAGTTCCTATGTTGCTCAAAAAACAAAGTTTAAAGGTTTGCAAACCGTGGGGTTATTGATGAAGAGGGATGCGGGGACATCCCCAAGCTTATGACTTTGGTAATTCTTCAATATTCCATAGTTTGGTGTTCCTTCATTCTCTGTGAAAAAACTTCAACACAAAAACTTTCCCATTCTTTTCTGCGGTTAGACATTAGTACAATAGATAATATTTCCCAAGTGCTACTATTAAACCAAATAAAATTTTGTTTTTAAGTTACAGAAAGGTTGCTTAAATGGCCAACTTATAAATGAAAGGTAAGAACCATTAAAAATCAAATGAAAACGAAAAGAGGCCACTCTTGCAACAAAAGTCAGAATCTGTCCAGAAAAACAGCAGCTGGAAAACGCAATTTTTAGGTGCACTTAAACATGCCCGAAATTTTAGCCAATTTTTGTACATGCAGAGGATTAGGTGCTACAATATCAGTAATTTTTCGTGATTTTTAGAGCTTCCAGTAAAATATGAAAAATCGCGCAATAAGCAGTAGATACCGAAAACAGAAAATCACTTTTTACATATGTATCAACTAAGCTAAATGGATAAAACTTGGTACTTTATTTTTGATAAACTAAGAAACCAGAGGCTAAGCAAGACCTAAACATGCTAGCTACAGCAAGGAAAACTCTAAATAAAAATCAAAAGTAAAACCCAAATAAAATTAAAATAAAGAACCAAACAAAGAAGCAAAACAAAAGAAAATATTTTTGTTGTTTTGAATTTATAAGTGAAAGTAAAGAAGCAATAAACCAAATAAAGAGCCTAATAAAACTAAAGAAGGTAAAACCAAGACATATAAAAAAAATTATAATACAAGTTAAGACAATACATATCATGTGGACGGGTAATATAGAGTATGAACGAGACAACCTCATGTTAGTTGATGAATAAGGGGATGACTCGGGCATCCCCAAGCTTAGATGATTGTATCTTCTTGAATATGTTCTTGGGATGCACCTACACATCCCCAAGCTTGAGCTCTTGCGTCTTCTTGTTCATCTCATATCACCATATTGATTAGATCTTATAAGCTACATCCACATAAAACTTCACAAAACTCATTTGTAGGGTTAGTACTCATTAAATAAAATCCACTCATGTTCAAGCATTGACAAGTTTTATAATTTTTACTCAACATTAGCCACTGTATATACTAAGGTGTTCATGATTTCCGTTGTCCGTCGAAAAACTAATGAAACTAACAACACCAAGTACAATATTGAATAAACAAAGAAATCTGTCAAAACTGAACAGTCCGTAAAGATGGCATTCAACGAGATAGTTAAGTAGCTCAAATCGAAAAACTTTAGTCTAATGAAAGAAAGATAATAATCTCAGGTTTATGCACAAAATTTTCAAGTCAAAATACTATTCTGAGATTTATCACGATTTTATTTACAGAGAAGCACAAAATCTGTCTAAACAGAACAGTCAGTAAAGATCGAATTTTTCGACCTATCTACGTACCTTAAATCAGAAAAAGTTAGTCTAATGAAAGAAAGCTAATAAGCATCACTTTGCACTCAAGAAATTTCAGATCAAGATCACGTTCTGGTGATTTTAAACATTTAATACGGTGGAGCACAGAAAATCTGTTTCTGGACAGCAAAGTAAAACTATCAACTTTCAATTAACTAAAGACTATAATTAGCATTTTATTTTTATGTACAGAGGTATATACACAATATTTACCATATTTACATGGTTGTAAAATGTGTTGCATGATAAGATGGCAGCGTATGGAACCATATTATATACTCTGACATAATATGACTGGAAGAACAAGTACTGAGGTGAATTTACATTCACCGTCAGTAAAACCAAGAACATTCTTCATTGTTTAAAAGAAACTAAAGATGTGTGTGGTTATTTCAAGTCTGTAAAGGATGATGAGTTTAACAAGTGTTATGTTAAAATGATCAACATAGATGACAGAAGGAAATAAGGATCAAGTCGTTATAGGATAGGCATTAGGCTGACAATAGAGTGTCAGGATCTACTTAAGTAAATATAAAAGTATATATATAGATACTGCGAAATTACATAGGATTGGTAGAGAAAATGTATTCTCTAAACTGAGTGGTGTTTTAAATGCAATTAACTGATATAAGATCAGAGTAAGCGCAGGGAAACAAAAGTCTCACTTAGTTGCCAAATACGTATATTTGTTATAACGATAACTTGTTGATATCAAACAAGGTGATATCAATGATTCGCAAAGAACTTACGGTTATGAAAGGTTCTGGCTGAAGGAAACCTCTTCCACAAGCAAGCATTATCATAAACGCTTATAGAAGATAAGGTTTTATGATTGGTATAGAAATGCAGCTGGTTTATTTGTAATCTAGTGCAAGTGGGAGACTGTTGGAGATATGCCCAAGAGGCAAATAAATAATAAGGATTTATTGCATTATCTCATTAAGTTTATAATTAGTTTTATACCATGCTATAACTGTATTAATCGGAATTGTTAATACACGTGTGGTATGTAAAACTAACCAGGGTCCCTAGTTAAGCCTCTATATGAACTAGTCCATCAGTTAATGGATGATCGTGATTTCCCGATCATATTGATTCATAACAGTTGATGATGGAGTCATTTTATTAGTAGAATAAATTGATGGACATTACCCACCAAAGTATTGCAAAAGGATCGTATCACTAAAGTTCAACAATGCAATAGGAAAGTAACGTGATAGCTTATTCCTTAGACCGTGAGATTATATCAAGTCGCTGCTTCTAGAAAATACTTTGATCGCATCAAACGTCATATCTTATATAGTGTGACAATAAAGGTGACACTTTCGGGTATTGGAAGGAAGTAGTCGGGGCGAGTGATCAAGAGCGGGATTTGTTCATCCGTGTGATGGAAAGATACTCTGGGCCCACTCGGTGAGATTATATCTATAAAGCCGCGCAGCGGATGACTAGGTCATTGGAGATATAATATCACGGAACGAGTTAAAGTAACCCTTGTCGGTAACGAGATAAAACACAACATAGGATGTTGACGATCGTATCTCGGACGAAGGTAGTATCGATGGAACAAAGGGAATGAACATATCATGTTAACGGTTCAACGACAATTTATTCTGGAATGCACAGGGGCCGTCAAAGTCATCCCGGGCTCCCTGGCGGTAATTGGCGAGCGAAGGGTCTCGGCCATGTCTGGAGTATTCCTGAACCGTAGGGTAACACACTTAAGGTCTTGACGACGCTAGGAGAACGTTTTGGAAACATCGGAATTATTTAGGTATAGAGAAAAGAGGTTCTGGAAAGGTTCCGACAAGGACGGAAGTGTTCCGGGGAAGACCGAAGTGAGTTCGGAGTGATTAGGAAATTGTTTTGGAGTCACGGGAGATTAAATATAATGTAAATATATTAATTATAGAATTATATATATTTACATTATTTTAATATTAAATAAAAAGGAAAAAAAGGGCAGCCCACCTAAATGGGCCAAACCCCGGAGGGAAAGGCCCAAGTGGGGGACTTCCCCCCCAGGTGGTGCGGCTGGGCCCCAGGGGGCCATGCGGCTGCATGGGGGTGCGGCTGGGCCCCATGGCCGGCGCACCACCCCCTCCTCCTCCTTTGTTTAGTCCCACATGGACAATTGGAGGAGAGGTGCAACCCCTCTCCTCCAATAAATAGGAGACCGGATTAATTGAGAAAATACACAATAAATCCAGGATTTAATCCCGGTTGGCCAAGGCTTCTCCCTTTGTCCACTTCCACCCTCCCGTCTCTCGGCGTATGCGATCCCACGTTTGGATTGCGTATACGTGAGACCTATATACCATAGTACGCCGTTGTGCTGCGGGATTCCACCCAAGTTCTCGCTTCCGCTATCTCGGCTGGATCGGGGAGCCCGGAAGTCATCGTCAAGGTCCGTACGTGTGCGAGTACTCGGAGGTGCTGTTCACTCAGCCTCGGCACCGGAGCATCGTCGTCGCGCCGCCTCCTTCTTCGTCGCGCCAAGTTCTCCGCGACCTCGAGGTTGGCAACGTACGTCTTCATCGGCAACGCTTGTGCGGGAGCGTATTTCCCGCTTATCGGTCTACGAGGGTACGTGAAAGTAACGAAGAAGCAGACATGCTAGCCAACCTCGGCTCGACCAAGGCGAAGGTTCCACTTGGAGTCTTCGTTGAGTGCATCAAACAGCGGTCCATCAAGCTCAAGGAGCCAATTGCACCCCCTCAAATAGCAACAACCAAGGATCAACCGGCAAAGGATACAGTGGTACCCGAGAAATAGGAACCACATGTCGAAGTTTTCCTTGTCGAGCCAACATGGACGAACCCTTTCCTCGCATACCTGCTGCGCCAGGAGCTGCCAGAGGACACGATAGAAGCTCGGCGCCTCACTCGCCGCTAGAAGGCCTTCACGATCATCAATGGAGAACTATACAAGCGCAACATATCTGGAGTACTGCAGCGCTGCATCAACTCGGAAGACGACAGAGCAATACTCTATGACATCCATGCAGGAACTTGCGGACATCACGCCAGCAGTCGAGCCCTGGTGGCCAAAGCCTTTCGAGCAGGATTTTACTGGCCCACGGCAATGCGGGAAGCCGAAGAGATAGTCAGAAAATGCTACGGGTACCAGAAGTTCGCCACCAAGCCACATGCACCCGCATCGGAGCTGAAAACGATACCGCTCGCCTGGCCCTTTGCCCAATGGGGACTCGACATGGTGGGACCACAGAAGAAATCATCTCGCGGTGGACACACGCATCTTTTGGTGGCAGTCGACAAGTTCACGAAGTGGATCGAAACTGTACCTATAACAAGCTCGACTGCTACATCTGCCGTCAACTTCATCAGGTCCATCATCTTCAGATTTGGGATACCACATAGCATAATCACGGACAATGGCACAAACTTCACAGCCGACGAGTTCAAGGACTTCTGCGCGGAGCAAGGCATCAAACTAAACTACGCCTCAGTCGCACACCCTCAATCCAATGGACAAGTCGAGAAAGCAAACGGCCTAGTCTGTAGCGGCCTCAAGAAACGTCTACTGGTGCCACCCAAGCGCGCCGCGGGTGCCTGGGTGGAAGAGCTACCCTCTGTTCTCTGGAGTCTTAGAACCACGCCCAACAGATCAACGCAGTACACTCCATTCTTATGGTCTACGGCGCCAAAGCAGTACTGCCGTATGATCTACGATTCGACGCACCTCGCGTGGTTGCATACGACGAGTCAGATGCAGAAGAAGCACTCGAAGATGGCGTTGACACGCTGGATAAGGCTAGGGACATTGCACTCTCCCGGACAGCCGTTTATCAGCAAAGTCTCCGCAACTACCATGGCCGACGACTGCGCACGAGATCCTTCGTCCCTGGCGACTTGGTGTTGCGGCTCAAGCAGAAGAAGGTGCATAAGCTCGCCTCCCCATGGGAGGGACCCTTCATCATCACGGAAGCCATCGATGGCGGCGCCTATCAACTGAAGCATGCGAAGACAGGGGAACTCTCCCTCAACCTGTGGAACGTCGCGCAACTGCGCCGTTTCTACGCATAGCATACACATCCATGTAATCGCGCTTACATGCCAAACAAGCAGCAGGTTTCAGACGCACTCTTTTCCTTACCAGGGTACCTAAGGGGACTGGAAGGTTTTTAATGAGCCGGCTTGCTAGCTTAATATACAATGATTGAGATACAAAAGCATTCTCCCTTTACTTTTTACAGTCAAAACGCAAACAAAGCCTTGGCCGCACTCGAACACTCGGGGGCTGCGTCGCACAGGTTCAAGAAACAAATAAAACCTTGTCCGCACTCGAACACTCGGGGCTGCGCCGCACAGGTTCAAGAAACAAATAAAGCCTTGGCCGCACCCGAACACTCGGGGCTGCGCCGCACAGGTTAACTTCAAGAAACAAAAGAAGACCTTAGCCGCACTCGAACACTCGAGTGCTGCGCCGCACAAGTTCAAACAAAACAAGCAAAACCTTGGCCACACCCGAACGCTCGGGGGCTGCGCCGCACAGGTCATCACGCAAACGCGGAGAGTATACCCGAACGCTCGGGGGCTGCGTCCAAGCTCTCTTTACAAATTATTGTCTTCGACAAACACATTACATACATACACTCGGGGGCTGCCCCCACGGTTTCATATCTTCATTTACAAAGCACCAACAACTGGCAGTCGGAGGTTCTGTCGAATGCTCTCACATTCCAGCTGCTGGTTAATTAGACCCAACTGCCCAATCAGACAATCCTCTCGCTCAGACGAGGGAGCGGGTCTCGCCTTCTCGACGACCAGTTCAGCCCGCACATCCTTCAACTCCCGCTCCAGATTCGTGATCTTTCGCTTCATCCATGACAGGATGGGCTTATCATTTTTGCTTCGGGCACTAGTTCGGTGCCGCGTACTCGTGGAAAGAGCAGCTTCGGATGCACCAGGAGACTCAGCCTGTCCAATGACACAGGTCGATCAACATAAAATCTCCAAAACAAAAGACAACACACTCGGGGGCTGGGTCCCGACAGAGCAATTAAAACAGAAGTCGACTGCGAAGTCGAAATCATATGTACAAGTGCTTCCAGGTTCGTTACAAGCAAAAACAGCAAAAGGGAGTCGGTGCTACACCCTATGACACCGACTCCGACCTAGACCTAACAGTGCGGGCGGCGACTTCAGCACTGCGGCGCTCCACCATGGACACCATGTCCTCGGCCAGTCGTGCCGCTTCGTCTTTTACCGAGCTCAACGACATGGTCCTTCCATCAGGCTTTCGCGGGAAGTCCGCGACAACCTTCTTGAAGTCACCCGCAACACCGTGGCCTAGCAACAGCTTGAATGTAAGCTCTGAGCCACGTACTGTTTGGGCGTGCATGAAGTTCGCCATGGTGGAGGACTCGGGGCCAAGCACCGCAGCCAAGCCATCAACACTGGCGTGTGGTGCACGCAGTGGAAAGACGTTCTTGTGCACCGTAGCAAGAGCGCCGGTCGACTTGGTGAAGGCATCCTTGGCGTACGCACACATGGAGTCGAAGATGCTGACGGCACGCTCCAGTGGGACGTCTTCATCCGTCGGCTCCGGAGGAGGAGTCACGCCAAATGCACCTGTACATCTCGTAAACTAAGTACCAATTCGACTGAATTGGGAGAACGACACTTCAAGTACACGGCACAGGGATACATTACCTCCTACAATGTGGGCGAGCGTGAGCAGGCGCTCCACCACCCTTTCGCCTTGGCGGGTGGCATCCTCGCGGTCCTTGGCCTCCTTCAGCTTCCGCTCGTCGTCATCGTGCTGAGCTTTGAGCTCCTTCTCGAGCTCGCGAACTCGCTTCGCGGAAGATTCTTGATCGCCTGCATGAAGACAGAGTGTGTCGAATGGTTGCGATACATGAACAACAACAAGTGAACAACAACAAAGAGAAACACTTACGCTTCGATTGCTCCAGCGCAGCGCGAAGGTCATCCCTCTCCTGCTCCAACTGGACGTAGGCCGCACTCGACTCCATGAGGTTGCGGTAGTACGGCCGCAGGATGCCAATCAGCACATGATGTTTGAGCCTATGCCCAACTATACTAGTTGCACATAGCCTCGGGGGCTACTCCCATCGGGAGCACTGCCGCGCACCCGATAAATCAACAAGACAGAAGATACTTACACACATCCTGGAGCTGCGTCGCACTCGAAGAAGACGGAGCAGACGGCGCAGGCACTTTCGGAGCGGAGGGAGCCGCCATCTTCACAACCTCCGTCCCGGCCGCAGTGGTCGCCAAGGCTGAAGCCTCCGGAGGGGTCAGCTCTGACTCCCGGCCACTTGGAGTAGCCGCCCGTTCTCGGGCAGGTGACCGAGGCATACTCGTGCCATGACTGGTGCTGCGCAAACAAGGAACAAATCAATACAAGGCTAAGTCGATGACAGAAGTTTACCTTGAAGAAAGGTGCTCACCTTATCTCCTCTTCGTCACTGCCAAGGTCATCGACGTTGAACAGCCCGTCGAACTCGGTCGCGCCGCTAACAGGAGGCGCCATGTTGAGCGGCTCAACCACCACGGGCTCCTTCAGACTAGGCGATGACGAGCCCGAGTCGCCATCATCGCGAAGCTCCACCCTTTCGGATGGCGATTCCTCGACAACAACTTTCGCCTTGTCCCAGCGCTGGCGCTTGAGCGGCTGCTCATTGATGTCTACGCACACTTCTATTCTTGTAGACAGTGTTGGGCCTCCAAGTGCAGAGGTTTGTAGAACAGCAGCAAGTTTCCCTTAAGTGAATCACCCAAGGTTTATCGAACTCAGGGAGGTAGAGGTCAAAGATATCCCTCTCAAGCAACCCTGCAATTAAAATACAAAAAGTCTCTTGTGTCCCCCAACACACCTAATACACTTGTCAGATGTATAGGTGCACTAGTTCGGCGAAGAGATAGTGAAATGCAAGTAATATGGATGATTATAAGTGGTAGTTGCAATCTGAAATAAAAATGGCAGCAAGCAAACATGAGACAAAATGAGAGCAAACGGTGTTTCAATGCTTGGAAATAAGGCCTAGGGATCATACTTTCTCTAGTGGACACTCCCAACAATAATAATATAATTGAATACATAAATATTTCCTCTTCACTATGCTACTCTGAACTATTCTCCCGTTGGATAGAAATACCAATCTACGGCGTAGGGCTACAAGAGCACACCTTAAAATCTGAGTGAACAAACACCACAATATCGTAGAACACCAAGACCATCGTGTAGGGCTGCAAAAACACACCTTAAAGTTGCATTCCACATTTAGGGAACCCCAATGTCACTAAGAACACCCCAAAATAGTACTAGACAAACACCGCAATTTTATAGTGACAACCAACAAAAGAACAACTCATGATAAGTATTCCTGTAATCTTTAGCCTAAGAGTCACACACGGTGCGCACACTGTCAACTTCGCACCATGGGACAAAGGTGACTCCGGAGATTACATTAATAAAACCACTTGAGTAGCATAATTCATAAGATAATGAAGAGTAACATCTATAGATTCAACTAGATTACAAAGCTCATGATCACATAAAGATCACACCATGTGAGAGAGATATGAACCACATAGCTACCGTACGAGCCCTCAGCCCCGAGGGAAACTACTCACACATGGTCATGGTGATGAGGAGCTTGATGGAGAGGTTGATGAAGAGGTGCAGCCCGGAGTGGAGGCGGCAGCCCGCAGCAGCCACGGCGAGGCGGCGGCGGTGGCAGCCCGCGGCGGCGAGGAGCGGCGGCGGCGGCAGCCCACGGCGGCGGCCCTTGGGGGCAGCGGCCCTTGGCCCCTCTTCTTCCTTGGAGATGGTGGTGGTATGGAGGAGGTTCTCCACCCCCAGACGGCTGCCTGGGAGGAGGAAAATTCGTGGTATTTGGTGGCTTTTCACGACCTAGGGTTTCCTTCTTTATATGGACTCTCGGATTTCCGTCACCCCCTTTTAGGGTTCCACCAAAACGGGCCTACAGGCCGCGTCCGAACTCCGATTGGGCTGATCTCAGGCTTAAAATCTTCGTATAGAAAATTGTGACAACTTTCTCTTTAACTTGATTTCCATTGGACGCTATCTTCGAGGGTCAAACTGACAATCTCCGTAAAAAGTTCTCAGACAGATTTCAAGAAAGTCCCAATTTGACTCCAACAAGGTTTCCTTTGCCCAATTTTGATAATTCCTACACATTAAAGTGTAAAATAAGAACATTGTGCACTTTTCCAACTATTAGTAGGTTAGTCCAATAAATATCATAATATGATATAAAGTGCATATAAAACATGTGGCAATTGATATAAAACAAGCATGGAACATCAGAAATTATAGATACGTTTGAAACGTATCACTCATCCTCTTCTTCTAGCTCCGTTTCTTCTGCCACCTCATCGGGAGAGGTGGTCGCCGAGGAAGGGAGTCGTCATCATCCACCGGCTCCACTTCAGGAAATTCCACCTCCAAGGTGGGCCCATCTTCGAACAGTGGCGGTAGACATGTGGGAGCCGGGTGACCCTGTAAGTCAAGCATACATCAATACAAATAAGAAGCGCACACGCGAAGCACTAGATCAACACCAAAACAGAAGAGTCGAAAGCGAACAGAGTCAGATACATACCTCAGGCAGTGGGTTGTCGACCCCATATGGCTTCACGGGGCAGTCGACGTTGCGGGGGCACAGAGGTTTTGACTTCCCTCTTCGACCGCCGTTCCTTCGTCAGGCTAGTCGAGTCCTCCTCGCCTTGGTACTCCCACATGGGGTGGTCCCGCAGGCGTAGCGGCTGCACACGCCTCCTCATCATTGTGGCAATTAGGTGGATGCCACCCACCTCCTTGCCCATCGACTTCAGCAATTCGGCGACCGCGCCCAGTAGTGGCGCCACTTCAAATTTGTCTGCACTCGACAGCGAGTGCGCCCAGGCATTCGACTTCCTCAGAGGCTTGTAAGCCTCAAAAGCGGGGATGCCCTCCTGCTCCATGCGGATGTAAAACCACTTCTTCCGCCAGCCTTGGACGGAATCCGCCTGCTTCAGCAAGAAGTAGTTGGTGTCGCCGCACACTTTGATGCCAAAGCCGCCAATGGGGTAGGGACCGCCGCCCACGTTCCTCTTCACGTTGAAGATGGCCTTCCACAGGCCCCAGTGCGGGTGCACTCCCAGGAAGCACTCGTAGAGGACGAAGTAGCAGGCAATGTGAAGGATGCCGTTCGGCGTTAGATCATGCATCTGGATTCCGTATGCGTACAGTAGTCTGCGCATGAAATCGTGAAGGGGGAAGGAGAGGCCCCGATGCAAGAAATCGACGAAGCAGACGCGCTCGCCGGCTCGAGGTTGGGGAATTACCTCTTTCCCTGGCGCGCTGATACGTCTCCAACGTATCTATAATTTCTGATGTTTCATGCTTGTTTTATGTATCATTGTCACATGTTTTATATGCATTATATATCATTATTATACATTTTCTGGGACTAACCTATTAACAAGATGCCACAGTGCCAGTTCCTGTTTTCTGCTGTTTTTGGTTCCAGAAAAGCTGTTCGGGCAATATTCTCGGAATTCGACGAAACAAAAGCCAAACCGCCTATTTTTCCGAGGGACACACGGAGCCAGAAGGGCAAGCCAGGGGGAGGCCCACGGCCTCCAAACCACCTCTTGGGGCGGCTGGGCCCACAGGCGCGCGAGCAGGTGGTTTGGCCCACTCGGGACTCCACCGACGCCGCCCCTTCGCCTATTTAGTCACCCCGACGCGAAAACCCTAGATATACATCTAATACTCCAGAAAGACTTCCGCAGCGCCGTCGCCATCGCGAGACCTCGTTTCGGGGGTCAGAAGTTCCTGTTCTGGCACCCTGCCGGGACGGGGAATTGCCCCCGGAGTCATCTCCATCAACTCCACCGCCATCTTCATCGCCGCTGCTGACTCCCATGATGAGGAGGGAGTAGTTCTCCCCCGAGGCTGAGGGCTCTACCGGTAGCTATGTGGTTCATCTCTCTCTCACATGGTGTGATCTTTATGTGATCATGTGTATTGCTAGTATCGCTGAATACATTAATAATGTTTATGCTACTCAAGTGATTTTGTCTAGTTTCTGGAGTCATTGTGACAACACGGTATCAAGGTGACAGTGTGGGTACTTGTGTGACTCTATGAATAATTTAGATATTATCATGGCTTGTTCTTGGGAACTGTGGTGTTTGTTTACTCAGACTTTGAGGAGTGCTTTTGCAGCCCTACACGTAGTACTCTTGTGTTATCAAGAAGGAGAATAATCCCGAGCAGTATTTACTTGTGTTCAGTTGTGCTAATCTAGTTGAATATGTAGATGTTACTCTTTATCTATTATGCACTCTATAGGTTACTTTAATATGAACTCCGGTACTCTCCACGGTGTAAAGGTGACAGTGTGTGCACCGTGTGTGATTCCTTTATGACGTTGTGGCGCTTGTTTACTCCGGCTTGAGGTGTGCTTTTGTAGCCCTACACAATGAATGGTGTTTGTTATCCAACAAGAGAGTGTTTAAGAGTAGCTTTTACTTATTCAGTTATGAGATCATTGTTGAGAGTGTCCACTAGTGAAAGTATGATCCCTAGGCCTTGTTTCTAAGCATTGAAACACCGTTTACATCAAGTTCTGCTACATGTTTGCTTGCTGCCATCTTTATTTCAGATTGCAGTTACTACTTATAATCATCCCTATCACTTGTATTTCACTATCTCTTCGCCGAACTAGTGCACCTATACATCTGACAAGTGTATTGGGTGTGTTGGGGACACAAGAGACTTCTTGTATCTTAATTGCAGGGTTGCTTGAGAGGATATCTTTGACCTCTACCTCCCTGAGTTCGATAAACCTTGGGTGATTCACTTAAGGGAAACTTGCTGCTGTTCTACAAACCTCTGCTCTTGGAGGCCCAACACTGTCTACAAGAATAGAAGCACACGTAGACATCAAGCTATTTTCTGGCGCCGTTGCCGGGGAGGTAAGCGTTGGAAGGTATCTCCTTTAGATTCTGCAATTATTTCTTTTTGTTTCTTGTTTTTATTTTCACTAGTTAGGCTTAATGGAAAACAACAAAAAAATTAGAGATCTTTATGAACTTTATATTGAATTAGGACATGATGCTTTTGAAGAGAAAATTAAAAAACCTATGGAGGCTTGTTTGCATGATGGTAGCAATGTATTACTATAAATTCTTTGAACACCATTATTGCTAATGCTATGCAAAGCTCTAAGCTTGGGGAAGCTGGTTTTGATGAATATGATATTTTTAGTCCCCCAAGTTTTGAGGAGAAAATTTTCTTTGATGATACTTTACCTCCAATTTATGATGATTATAATGATAGTGGTATTTTGGTGCCACCTACTATGGAGGATAAAGTTTATTATGATTATACTATGCCTGCAATTTATGATGAATACAATGATGGTTGTGATAGTTTTACTCTCACTATTACTAAAAAATTGATTATGCTTATGTGGAGAGTAATGATACTTTTATGCATGTGGATCATGATAAGAATGCTTTATGTGATAGCTATATTGTTGAGTTTATTCATGATGCACTGAAAATTATTTTGAGAGAGGAAAGTATGGTTATAGAAATCTTCATGTTACTAAATTTCTTCTCTTTATGATGAAGGTTTTGAGCTTTCTCTTGATTTGCTTTTATTTGCTGGGTACTTTAAGACCTACTGGTCCTTATGAGAGAGGGAGACACGATTTCATATATCACAATAATATTAAGTCTCTCTCTTTATGTTGAAATTTTTGAAGTTACACTTGTTTTGCATTTCTATGCTAGTCACTTTGTTCTTCATTGACTTGTTTTCTTACAAGACTCCTATGCATAGAAGAGTGTTAGATTTAAACATGTTTTATATATGCTTCTTGATGCTCTCTTTTATGTTTCAACTCTCATCTTTATGTGGCATCATAAAAATCACTATGCCTAGCTAAAAGGCTTTAAAGAAAAGCGCTTATGGGAGACAACCCATTGTTTTTATTTTCTGTTATTTTTGCTTTTCTTTTTGTTTTGAGTCAAGGTGCTTGTTACTTCTGTAGCAACTCCTTTGTATCTTTATTTTATTGCATTGTTGTGCCAAGTAAAGTTTTATTGAAAGTTGATGCAAGATTTGGATTTCTGCGCAGAGACAGATTTTTAGCTGTCACGATTTGAGCTATCTCCTGTAGAAAATTCAAAAATTCTGAAAAAATCACGCATCTTCCTCAGATATGTACGCAACTTTCATTAATGGCCAGTTCCATCTGAGCAACTTAAGTGCCTCGAAAAAATTCGTCTTCACAGACTGTTCTGTTTTTGACAGATTCTGCCTTTTGTTTTGCATTCGCTCTTTTACTATGTTTGTGTGGATTTCTTTGCTCCACAAAGCATTGGTGGCTGTAGCTAATGTCCAGAAGCTTTAATGATTGTATCATTACAGAATATGAGAATTTTTGATTATGCACTAACCCTCTAATGAGAACTGTCTTGAGTTTGGTGTGAAGGAAGTTTTCAAGGATCAAGCGAGAAGGGTGATATTATGTGATCAAGAAGAGTGAAAAGCCTAAGCTTGGGGATGCCCCCGTGGTTCATCCCCATATTCAGAGAGACTCAAGCGTCTAAGCTTGGGGATGCCCAAGGCATCCCCTTCTTCATCAACAACTTATCAGGTCATCTCTAGTGAAACTATATTTTAATTCTTTCACATCTTATGCGCTTTACTTGGAGCGTCTGTGTGCTTTTATTTTTGTTTTTGTTTGAATAAATTCGGATCCTAGCAATCCTTGTGTGGAGAGAGACACGCTCCGCTTTTTCATGTGAATACTCATGTTCTTCACTTATATTTGTTGAGTATTCTTAACTAGCTACTGCAGTGCTTTTAGCTCCTGTTTTTCATGCATCTCTTCGAGCTGTTAGCACTTGTTTATAAATACTCTCTTGCTGCATTATATTATCATTTGGAGAGTTTATGTTTAAATAAATTGATTGGTGTTTGTTTGGAAGAAAGAAAATGCTACATGTAGTAGTTGGTATTGGAAAAGACATATGCATTCTTGTAGATCATTGTCTTGTTTCGATTTGACTTTGCAATTGTTTTGAGCTCTCAAGTAGATCATGTTTAAGCTCTTGCATCATGTAGTTAAAGCCTAGTAGTGGAGAACTACCGTAGAGCTTGTTGAGACTTGGGATGCATATTTGTTCTCTCTAAGGTCTAGATATTTTCTGGTAAAATGTTTGAGCAACAAGGAAGACAGTGTAGAGTCTTATAATACTTGCAATATGTTTTTATGTGATTCTTGCTGTACCGGTTTATACTTGTGTTTGCTTCAAACAACCTTGCTAGCCTAAACTCTGTACTGAGAGGGAATGCTTCTCGTGCATCCAAAACTTGAGCCAAAACCCATGCCATTTGTGTCCACCATACCTACCTACTATGTGGTATTTCCTGCCATTCCAAGTAAATATTTCATGTGCTACCTTTAAACTATTCAAAACTTTATTACTCCTTATTTGTGTCAATGTTTTATAGCTCATGAGGAAGTATGTGGTGTTTTATCTTTCAATCTTGTCATTTACTTCTGACAGACTTTCACCTGGACTAGTGGCATATACATCCGCTTATCCAATAATTTGCAAAAAGAGCTGGCAACGGGGTGCCCAGCCCCAATTAATTACAACTTTCATTAATAATTCTCTTCACATGTTTTGCCCTGATTTATCAGTAAGCAACTTAATTTGCAAATAGACACTCCTCCATGGTATGTGAATGTTGGAAGGCACCCGAGGATTCGGTTAGCCATGGCTTGTGTAAGCAAAAGGTTGGGAGGAGTGTCATCTATAAAGAAACTAAAATACATGTGTAAACAAAAGAGAAGAGGGATGATCTACCTTGCTGGTAGAGATAACGTCCTTCATGGGAGCCGCTCTTGAAAGTCTGGTTGACAAGGGGGTTAGAGTGCCCACTACCATTCGTTGACAACAACAAACACCTCTCAAATACTTATTTTGTGCTCTCTATATGCTTTCGAAAACTTAAAAAGCTCTAGCACATGATTTAATCCCTGCTTCCCTCTGCGAAGGGCCTATCTTTTACTTTATGTTGAGTCAGTTTACCTACTCCTTTCTATCTTAGAAGCAAACACTTGTGTCAACTTTGTGTGCATTGATTCTTACATATTTACTTATTGCACTTGTTATATTGCTTTATGTTGACAACTATCCATGAGATATACATGTTACAAGTTGAAAGCAATTGCTGAAACTTAATCATCCTTTGTGTTGCTTCAATGCCTTTTACTTTGAATCTATTGCTTTATGAGTTACCTCTTATGCAAAACTTTTTGATGCTTGTCTTGAAAGTACTATTCATGAAAAGTTTTTGCTTATATGATTCATTGTTTACTCTTTATCTATTTGTTAGCAAACTATAGATCATTGCTTTGAGTCACTTCATTCATGACATGAGCCTTGCAATATATTGATCAAGATTGTGTGAAAGCATGTCTCCTCAGAAATTATTTGTTGTTATCGTTTTACCTACTCGAGGACGAGTAGAACTAAGCTTGGGGATGCTTGATACGTCTCCAACGTATCTATAATTTCTGATGTTCATGCTTGTTTTATGTATCATTGTACATGTTTTATATACATTTATATCATTTTATACATTTTCTGGGACTAACCTATTAACAAGATGCCACAGTGCCAGTTCCTGTTTTCTGCTGTTTTTGGTTCCAGAAAAGCTGTTCGGGCAATATTCTCGGAATTCGACGAAACAAAAGCCAAACCGCCTATTTTTTGAGGGACACACGGAGCCAGAAGGGCAAGCCAGGGGGAGGCCCACGGCCTCCAAACCACCTCTTGGGGTGGCTGGGCCCACAGGCGCGCGAGCAGGTGGTTTGGCCCACTAGGGACTCCACCGACGCCGCCCCTTCGCCTATTTAGTCACCCCGACGCGAAAACCCTAGATATACATCTAATACTCCAGAAAGACTTCCGCAGCGCCGTCGCCATCGCGAGACCTCGTTTCGGGGGTCAGAAGTTCCTGTTCTGGCACCCTGCCGGGATGGGGAATTGCCCCCGGAGTCATCTCCATCAACTCCACCGCCATCTTCATCGCCGCTGCTGACTCCCATGATGAGGAGGGAGTAGTTCTCCCCCGAGGCTGAGGGCTCTACCGGTAGCTATGTGGTTCATCTCTCTCTCACATGGTGTGATCTTTATGTGATCATGTGTATTGCTAGTATCGCCGAATGCATTAATAATGTTTATGCTACTCAAGTGATTTTGTCTAGTTTCTGGAGTCATTGTGACAACACGGTATCAAGGTGACAGTGTGGGTACTTGTGTGACTCTATGAATAATTTAGATATCTATCATGGCTTGTTCTTGGGAACTGTGGTGTTTGTTTACTCAGACTTTGAGGAGTGCTTTCAGCCCTACACGTAGTACTCTTGTGTTATCAAGAAGGAGAATAATCCCGAGCAGTATTTACTTGTGTTCAGTTGTGCTAATCTAGTTGAATATGTAGATGTTACTCTTTATCTATTATGCACTCTATAGGTTATTTAATATGAACTCCGGTACTCTCCACGGTGTAAAGGTGACAGTGTGTGCACCGTGTGTGATTCCTTTATGACGTTGTGGCGCTTGTTTACTCCGGCTTGAGGTGTGCTTTTGTAGCCCTACACAATGAATGGTGTTTGTTATCCAACAAGAGAGTGTTTAAGAGTAGCTTTTATTTATTCAATTATGATATCATTGTTGAGAGTGTCCACTAGTGAAAGTATGATCCCTAGGCCTTGTTTCTAAGCATTGAAACACTGTTTACATCAAGTTCGCTACATGTTTGCTTGCTGCCATCTTTATTTCAGATTGCAGTTACTACTTATAATCATCCCTATCACTTGTATTTCACTATCTCTTCGCCGAACTAGTGCACCTATACATCTGACAAGTGTATTGGGTGTGTTGGGGACACAAGAGACTTCTTGTATATTAATTGCAGGGTTGCTTGAGAGGGATATCTTTGACCTCTACCTCCCTGAGTTCGATAAACCTTGGGTGATTCACTTAAGGGAAACTTGCTGCTGTTCTACAAACCTCTGCTCTTGGAGGCCCAACACTGTCTACAAGAATAGAAGCACACGTAGACATCACGCGCGCACGGCCAGCTGATCGGCCGGCAGCAGCAGTCCGTCCTCCCGGAGCTCGTCAAGGTGATGCGCCTTGACGGACGACTTGACCCAGTCGCCGGGAACCTTCTTGAACATGTCGACGCCCGCGGCGTCAGCAATGGTGGCGGCGCTCGCCGCTGCGCTTCCCCTCTTGGTCTTCGTCCCCGCCGCACCAGTGGGAGCCGAGCTCGCCGCCGCTGCACCTTTCTTCGCGTCCGTCTTCGTCATGGCTTGCTTCTCGCCGAAGGCGCGTGGAAGAGTTTGGAGCGCGGTGGCAGTGCAAGAACAAGCACGAGGAGGAAGATGAAGCAAGGGAAGAGAACGGCGATAATGGTGATGAAATCCATCTTTCCCATCGCGATGAAATTAATATACCGTGGCACCGTCCAATCTTAACCGTTCGAACGGCATCGGCCACAATGGCCCGCATCCAACCCTACACGTGGCGGCCATGGAGGGCAACCGTCGCAGCCCACGCCGCCCATTACGCACGAAAAACGAGGAGACCATCATCACGTCCCGAAAACTGCGTGCCATGCGGTCAAATCGGAACTGAACAGACGTCCTCTCTGGTCAACACTGACAGTGGACCCACGCTGACGCGTCCCATTAGCGGAGCCGAGCAAGCAAAGATCGTCATGCATGACGTCAGCGTTAAAGAGCTAGAGAATCTTTCGACCCAGACTTTCGTTGCAAGCAACAAGACAAAGCCAACAAGCTATTGGGTCCCATCGACGGACCCTAGCCCTTTTTGACTCCGATGTACTTTCCACCCGAGAATGTCATTCAGTAAGCCACAAGGCAGAACAGGGACTCCTTAATTTGTCGTGTCCCTCGCATTCACACTTCTTTTACAGTAGGCCAGCAGGCTGAAAAGGGACTCCTTGATCTGTCGAGTCCATTCACTCCCATCGGGAGCATATCAAAAAATTTCTTTCGACTGGATGTTAATTGAGATTAACCTCAATTGCAAGCAATTCAGCTCAATCTTGGGGGCTACTCCCATCGGGAGCGCTGTCGCGCCCCCGATAAGCACAAAGTAACTGGATCATCGAGTCCCAAAGTCTACAACGACAGCAGTCACAAAACATTCGACTTTCGAGATGCGTCCGCCGCATATGACACTCGGATGCTGCACTCAATGTGCAAAGATAAGACCCGCTGATCATTCAAGTGGGCCAGGGCTCGCACCCGCTGCGTTCACCCTGTAATTTCCGTGCCAGCAGGCATGAAGAAAATCCCGACGGACGCGTTGGGTAGTCAAATAATCATAACATCCTCTGTAAGACCTCCGCGGCATGAGTCGAAGCTTAACAACTCTTTCCAGGTTCGAGTCCGGGGACTCGGGCTTGATGTAGGCTCGCTAGGTTCTTGCCCTAGAGCATCTAACTGGTCCCGATCCGTCGAGTGCGCCAGGCCAGCCATGTCATCATCCCCAGAAACTGTCGGCAAGACAGCAAAACATGAACGTATCCAACAGTCGATGCACTACCGACTCAGAACAAAGCACATTGCAACAGGTAAAAGATGACGTGCACCCGGAGAGGAGTCCTTACCCTATTCTTCGACTCAACCAAGCACTCGGGGGCTACTGACGTGGGCCTACCTATCGGGTGCCCCACTATGAAGGTACCTGGTGCACGCAAGGACAAGGGCCCAGCCGGCGGCCTACTAGAAGACGATGCTCAAGGCTCACGAAGGGAGCCCAAGAAAATAGAGTACGCCCCAAGGCAGGCGAAACCTAGGTCGGTAGAACCTACCATACCTGTAAACCCAGTCGGTTGCGAACTCCCGAGACCCAGCCTCCTTTATAAAGGCTGGGATGGCCGCCGATCAGAGGACACGCTCATATTCCGCCACCAAAACCCTAGCAAGATCGACATCTCGCCGGGATCGCCATTGTAACACCTCCCAACTATCAATAACAGACAAGCTGGAAGTAGGGTATTATCCTCCGGGAGCCTGAACCAGGGTAAATCGTCTTACTTGTTAGCCGTGGTAACTACCAACACTCCAACTTCTCTCCCTCTCAATCAACCTAGGGTACTCGACCCTGAGATTTGCCGTGGCCACCCCACGTCACTACCACACATTTTTTTCACTTTTCAAATTAATTTTTGTAAATATCCATATTTTTAATCAATAAAATATAGCAAAAAAGCTTGAAAAGTCAAAATACTTTGGCAACAGGCGTCCAATATGGTACACATTGCGTGAATGACCTATTTTACATCTTAGTTGTGATACTTGCTTCACAAGGCACCCCTTTTTAGCCATTCAGAGAATGGAAAAACATTTATTCGAGCGAAATAGAAATCTTCTTTTAACACATTTTTAATCATGGTAAGACTCTCGTTTGTTTCAAACAATTGGCACATTATCATGAACGATAGTCCAATAATGGTCGTAATTTGGTCATTTGACTTGAAACTTGTGAATTTTCATACATGACAAGCCATTTTGTGAATCAAGTGTTTTCAGAAGTTGTCATAATTAAAGTTTATCATTCATGGCTACTAGTACACATAAGAGACCTCCATGCGAAAAATGGCATTTGTGAACTATTTTTCCATATTCTTTGTTTTTTCAAAACATGGCACAAATTGTTGGCAGGCCATTCAACACTACTGCATTATTCAACGCCTTCTAAATACATTGCGCAGATCAAGTTCTTATGGCATGGTTATTTCATTGAGATGTGAATGAAACGTCCCACATGTAATGCGTTAAATATATTTGATGTTTTTAGTATGAATGGAATCATAACATGAAGATATGAAGTGAGATCATTGAATTTGGGGATGATTACTTTATGGTCAAGATCAAGTAAGTGAAGAGACTTCGATGCATCAAGATTGAGTTTAATGAGGGAGACAAATATGAAGTTTATCTGAGAAACAATATATGACCAAGACCACATTTATTGGATGAACTCAAAGGTGATCATGATTTGAGCCATGTTAATCATTTATGGATGTTTGTATTTCAAGTGTGACAACGATTTTACTACGACAAGTAAGGCACATATGCGGCACACTAAAAAAGTATGACTAGGTTTATATAAGTTTGGCAAAAGTATCCAAACTGTGGCAGTAGCTTCGAGTCAAACATGCCTTGTTTCCTTGTCCCTTCGAGGGAACTGAGCGTTCACTCTCAAGTCGCACGGTATACTTTTTCGTATAAATAAACTTCTGCAACATTTACTTGTTGCTTATAACCCAAGGTCATTGTCGGAAGAGTAGAAAAGAAATATACGTAGTTTATAAGGTTGAAGGGCAGGCGCTCACTTTCCCCTCCCCTCTCGTTCTCTCCGCCTCTCTCTCCCTTGAGAGTCGCCTCTAGATCCCCGGCTCGCTCGGCTCGCCTCTCCGACGGCTTTGCCGTCCGGCGTGGTGGAGAGAGTGGAGCGCAGGTTGTACAGAGTAGACTAGGGAGTAGTTTAGGTTTTCTAGTTTTTGCAGTGTTGCGTCTCGTGGCGGATGTCCCGTCTTTCCTCTCCTTGAGGTGTGCAGCTCTGGCGTTCGAGTACAGCGTCGAGCTCGCCGTGGATCTGTTCTCCGTCAAGCTTCCAAGGTGGAAGATGCGCGGAGGCGAATTCGCGGCAGTCCTCTTCAATAAGTGCTTCCGGCTCCTAGATCTGTGGATTTCTCTTCTGTTCCTGGCCGGCCTCGGTGGTGAGGGGGAGGAGGAGAGGGGTGCATGGCTGTGGGAGCGCTGCGGCTATCCCGGCGATGAGGTGGGCGCATCGCCGGAGTGCAAGATCCTGGCGCTTTATGGAGTTTCATGGTGGAGATCCTTGGCGTCAGGTACGATGCGCCGCGTTTCTTTGTTGGCGTCCTCTGTTTGTTGGTGGTGGAGGTGGTTTGCTTCGGTGGCTTTGCTCCGGCCGGCCGTGGAGGCGAGGGGAGTGGCTGCCTGGAGCTTCGGAGTGCGGCTGGTGGGCCTGGGCGGCGCTGCGTCGGCCGGAAGATGGGTGGAGCTGAGGAGATGGTGCTTTGGCCGTGTCCTTTCATCGAGTTCAGATTCCGTCGCTTGGCGGCGGATGGATTCTGCGGCTGTCTACAATATGTGGTGGCGCCTCCTCCCGGCGGCGAGTGGTACGGCGACGCCGTCGACGACTAGGTTTCTCGGGAGCGCGGTGGAGGATCTGATCGTGTTTCTTCCAGGATGCTCAGGGTGCTTCGTGCAATTTGTAGGACCCTTTTGTAATTTTCTTTCTTTCTTGGGGTGGCTTGTAATTTGTACTGAGTATTCTGAATATATGGATCGGATCCTTGTCAAAAAAAAAAAATTTCGTAGTTTATCTAGAGGCAGAAATAATTATAGTGAAGTTCAAAGGCGGCTTGGATTTGTCCTCGTTTCCCTTTCAACTCGTCCCCAAAACAGGCCAAACAAATATTTTATAAGCCTTCCCAGGCTCAATCTGCACTAATCACCTCGTGATTTACCGTTTATGACATGTGCAAAGCTCCACTTGCCAGGCGCCACCTCGATTAGCTTACTTGTACGAATAGGCCAATAGGGTAATCGACCAAGACACTCTGAACTTTCACGTAGACAGTTGCATCAGGTACTGGCTTGTTGTCACTTTTTTTCGTAGGGATTCATATTCATGAGGCCGTCAAACAGAGGATGGCCCTTGTGCCCCCAGGCCAGTCTTTTGGCATGGCCCGCTGCCAGGCTAGAAGTAGCAGGACTCGAGGGCCTGACCTGGAAAGCAGGCCCGGCCGACTCCACCGGCCAGACCGGCGCGGACTTGGCCGCATCCCGCCGCAGGCGTAACCTGCACCACACGATACGCGGAGGGGCAATCTCGTCATAGGGAGAAACCAACGCAGCACGCAGCCGCGACGGCTGCTGATCTGGTGACCGAAAGCGTGCCGTCTTCACGGGCAATACATACAGGGAGCGAAATATTAATCACTCGTTGCCTTTTGGTAGTTGATCACAAAATTGCAACTTTAGTCACCGAATTCTTGGGTTTTGCTATCTTTGGATGTCAGTGTCATAGACAGGACCACATCTAGACGTCCCTTTCAGTGAGAGTTATATTTTGTGTGTGTACTTTTTGTCATCCACTGTTGAATCTGATCAATTTCACCTAAGAAGAGTACGCATGTTCACGGATTCTTAGTGTGAGATGTCCGTGGCATGAAATGCAAACAATGCAATTAAATTCAGCAACAAAAAATAGAGGAGAAGGTTTGAACAATAATTATTCTGCTACCAAGTACAATAATTATCTTCTCCTTAGTTTATCTCGACTCTAACTTTATAGTATAACATACAATCATTTTAAAGTATGTAAATCATTTGACAATTCCACTATACTAACGTCAATTCCATGCAATTGACGAATTTATCTTTAATATCTACAATACGATAGTTATTTTCTATTCATGGCAAGTCTTCCAATTGTATGCAACCAAATTACACTTGAACGTATTACCTCGAGAAGTTGGAATATTTGTGGAAATTCTATAACTTACGAGACACCTTACTACCAAATGGAATTTGCATCAAGTGATATTAACTTTCGTGTTGAGGGGTCATGTAATGTCCCTTTTCCTAGTAAGAGAAGATATATTTAGTGGTTGCTATTTTGTCCATCGAGATGACTTTCTTCACATTTTCCTATTCAATTTTAATTACCATATTAATATGTGCATTTAATCTTAGCGAAGACGTAGAGGATAACCCTTGCAACAAATTGTTATTTTCCTATCTATATGACGTGTAAGACACAAGAGAAGGAAGCAGTTCTCGACTATTTAGGATGACTTGACGATTTAGCGAAAAAAAAATATAATTTGTGGTTTTCTTAGAAACACCAAGTACATTAGACATATGTGTGTATTTTGAGACCGAGTTTGATCATCAAATGGATCACACAATATAAATTTATATGCCACAAAAAATATACAGTTGGAAAACTCACTAAAATACGAAGACGATGATATACTCTCTGTGTCATATAACTTATGTTCCACCTGTCAAATTGGTGGTTAAACGAAAATAAGAGGGGGCTTTATACCTGAACAGAGGGGGTAGAGGGTACAAGAACAACATAAGATAATGCTTTAATTTACACTTTTTTCTTAATGTTATACATGAAGGATGAAATGCAAATGCTACGAGGCCCTTCAAGAAAATTGACTAAACCACAGGCCCTTCAAGGAAAATATTTCCAAATACTTAACTGCCCAGCCGTCCGGAGACAGCGCATTTCAGGACCAAGACCAGAATTCTTCGATTGTTTCAAACGGAAGAAAACTAAAACAGCGCGTAATTACCATTTCTGCCCTCGCCCCTCCCTCCCCAACTCGCCGTCGCCACGCAGGAAGCCGCCGCGCCGTCATCGCCGACGGCGAAGCCACACGTGGTCCAAGCAATCGCGAAGTAAACTGCGCGAATCGCGTAGAAGAGAAGAGAGAAGGTCGGAGGAAGGCGAGAACTTGCAGCAACCAGCTAAGCAAAGGGGCAGGTAACTAAAGCAGGGAGGAGGCCGAGCGGAGCCAGTCCAGTTGGCTGGCGCGACGGCCGCCGACCTCTCAGGCGGCGAGATCCCTCTACTGGAGCTCAGGGATTCCTGTCCCCCTCCGATCCTAGCCTGATCTGCCCATGGTACTGTCCGGATCGTGTACTCGTTTATGCACTTGTTTCCCTAATTACTAGCTTAGGTGCTGTGCGCTTCGCTCCAAGTGGCCGTGGATCGGATAATTATTGCTAGCGTTCGAGGTTTTGGATTGGTCCTGAACGCTTGTGGATGGTATGAAGGAGTTCTCGAGGATTCGGGCATCCGAATTGATAAATTTTACTAGCCTCCTTCTTACTTTTGTTAGATGACGTGCCATAGTTCACAGTACACTAGGTATAAGTATTGAGCCACTTTCAAAGGAGCTTCTTCTCATACATATCTGCGATAGCTAGTATGCTTTGGTGGTGAATTAGTGGTACTGTCATCAGTCTGGGGCGTTGTTCTTAGTTCACTTTGTAGCGAACGGGTCATTTCCCGCGAATTACACGATGACAGAAATTATTAGTCTAAGCTCTCATCGACAACAAAGTTTCTTTCTGCAGTAACGTGACACAGAATGGGATACCCCAACCCCTCTACTGTGAAATATCTTACCTTACATGGCACTTCTCTATGTCTGCAATTGATGTCTGAGCTGGAAATGAAGGCATACCTTTCATATGTCAACGTGCATTTTTAGGTTACGTGTTTTTAGGGCTCTACTGTTTCCGTAAAATGAATGACCGAGTTTTGAACTTGTACGAGCGAGTGAAGCTCAAACTACAACATGGCAGATGTGATGTCTATATATAATCTACATAGTTATAATCTGGCCCCAACAAAATAAGCTCTCGTTGCTCTCAGTTAACAAAAGAAACTCTGGTGGTTTTCATATTTTTGCGGGTTACTATGGGTGTTCCGCTGTCAAAGAGAAGTAGGTGCTATTCCCACTGATTGATTATATATATATATTTAAATAAAAACATCCCAACATACTCAGTCTTTGGGGGTTGGTTTTTATTTATTTATTACAGGAGATATTTATGAGGAAATTTTGGCGAGTTGTTCTTGTGCTTATTTTGCAGGGATTTGTTCTTTCTTGTGATTTTCAGATGTGGCATGGGTTATCATCTGCTATTTCTTTGCCTAGCATGAATATATTCCCCACCTTTCTGTAGCAGCTAAGCTTTTTGGTGTAATGTTTGGTGCATGAAACTCAATATTGTATTAGACAATTAGATCCAAGAGGTCCTGAGATCGAATCCCGCAGGCACAAATTTAGGAAAGACATAACGGTATCTGAGTTTGAGTCCATGCCAAAACCTAGAGTTGTAGGGAAAAATAATCATAGCCAACTTGAAATGACGTCATATTTTTCTTTGAGAAAACGCAACAAATCTTTGTGTCTTGATGCATTGATAGAAGAAAAGAGTTATTTCTAAACCCTAAGAAGGGCCACATCCTAATTTACAACACCATGCCCCTAAGACCGGGAATAGCAGCAAAAGACCCATTGCCTCCCCTATCTCCATAATCGGGCCTTGGCCATGAATCATGATTGTGTCGAGTAGGCTGGCAATATCGACATGCACGCTGTCGAATATGACCGTGGTGCGTTTCTTCTAAATCTACCAAGCCGTGAGCATGATCACTGAAGAGATGCCCTTCCTCGCAGAGGTCGATATTGAGTGTATATATGAGTATATGGCTCACCTTCGCCTTATAGCTTAAGCTTATGGGTGAATGGGTTGGTGCATGGATTTAATTCACTTTCTCGTGCCTTAACATTGCTTACTAATAATAGGCTAAATATTCATCAGGCCTCAGTGCTTCATGTTGGGCACAGCCAGCAGCAATTCAAAATATGATTTTCTTATCCATACTCTCACTAAATATGTATGACCGTTCAACAAGACGTGTCACAATTCACTAGTATGAGTGCAGAAGGCAGAGTCGATCACCCATTAAATCTCAGGTTACTAATACTTCCGGTATGATTTGACAACACTTTGATTACCGCATCATTTCATTTTGCAGGGAACTCCGGCTAACATCGTTGTTGGTTCTCATGTTTGGGTGGAGGACCCAACTCTAGCATGGATAGATGGCGATGTTGTCAGCATAAAAAACAACGAAGTTCATGTGCAGACATCAAATGGGAAAAAGGTGTTCCAATTTCTTATGCATCTCGCGGATCTTTATCTTATTATGAATTAATTAGACATTGTTTTCTTAGTAGTTAGTATATCCTTCTTAACCTCCTTGGACTGTATTACGCTGCCCAGTTTGAATCTAAAAAAAGGAACCTTATGGCCCTGGTCACTATTTACACATATTTCGCTAGGGCTTTAGCTTTTATTTATTTATTGGCAGAAAATGGAATGTGAATTTCATGCTTTTGTACAGGTTATTACGGACAGATCAAAAGTTTTCCCCAAGGATATGGAAGCTCCACCAGGAGGAGTGGATGATATGACAAGATTATCATACTTACACGAGCCTGGTGTTCTACAGAATCTTGCTACGCGTTATGAACTGAATGAAATATATGTGAGTTCTTATCTTTTATGTGATTTTTTTTTAAATCGTATAACTTGCACCGCACATGATAACCATTCTGCTTCATTCTCAGACTTATACTGGTAGCATATTGATTGCCATAAATCCATTCCAAAGATTGCCACATCTTTATGATACCCACATGATGGAACAATACAAGGGCGCAGATTTTGGGGAACTGAGTCCTCACGTCTTTGCAATTGCGGACGTTGCTTATAGGTGAATTCTTGTTATACAATATTCATTTACGTTGTCATACATGGCCCAATATCAATACCTACATTATCCTGATGCAATCTATTAATATCATGGGAAACCAGGGAAATGATAAATGAAGGGAAAAACAATTCTATATTGGTCAGTGGAGAAAGTGGTGCTGGCAAGACTGAAACAACAAAGATGCTTATGAGGTATCTAGCACACTTAGGTGGGCGATCTGGAGTAGAAGGGCGAACTGTAGAGCAACAAGTTCTAGAGGCAAGGACGTTCAACCTTTCTTTTTATTTTCTTACTAATTGTGGCCTTCAAATGGAAAACATATGCAATTGGCGATTGTCTTATACCCAATAGTATTTCAGTCAAACCCAGTTCTTGAAGCTTTTGGCAATGCAAAAACTGTGAGGAACAATAACTCGAGGTAATTGTTTGCTCGATTGTTTTATATTTATTTTTGTTCGGTGGAATTGTTTGTTCCCTTTTTTGGGAGATCACCAGCTGGTTGTTTGACATCCTCATTGGTTTTGTAATTTTTGGTGAAGTCGCTTTGGTAAGTTTGTGGAGATCCAGTTCGACAAGACTGGACGAATCTCGGGAGCTGCTATCAGAACTTACTTGCTGGAAAGATCCCGTGTATGCCAAATAAATGCTCCGGAAAGAAATTATCATTGCTTTTATTTTCTCTGTGCTGCACCACCTGAGGTATTTTCACATTGACTCACTATTGCTACCTGACTATTTGCCTTTTGTATATGTAATTCTATGTAGTCTAAAAGATCCACTCCTTACAATGGATTCATGTAACTTGCAGGATACTCAGAGGTATAAGTTGGCTGATGCTAGATCTTTTCATTACCTCAATCAGTCAAGCTGTATTGAGGCCGAAGGAATTAATGATGCAGAAGAGTATTTAGCAACAAGGAGGGCCATGGACATAGTTGGAATCAATGAGGAAGAACAGGTCTGTGTCGTTTATACTGAAGCTATTGAGAATACCAGTTTCAGTAATAATGACATACACCATTATCGATTTATTTTACAGGAAGCGATATTCAAGGTTGTAGCAGCTGTACTTCATATTGGAAATATAAATTTTGCCAAGGGAAAAGAAGTTGATTCATCTGTGATTAAGGATGATAACTCCAGATTTCACCTTAACACTGCAGCCGAGCTATTGGAGTGAGTACATTTTCTCCTTCCAAAGGAGGCGTTGTACCTTTTATTTTCTACATTTTCAGTGACCACAGATCAAAATGCTGACAAGTCTTTTGCAGGTGTGATTGCAATAATTTGGAGAAGGCACTGATTACACGAGTAATAGTTACCCCTGAAGAAATTATTACTAGAACACTTGATCCCGAGTCTGCACTTGCTAGCAGAGATGCATTAGCGAAAACAGTATACTCCCGATTGTTTGATTGGTAATGATACTCTGGCAGAAAACTACAATTAGATTTTTATTTACTATCAAATCTTGACATTTTGCATTGTTACCGTGACCTATGGACAGGATTGTGGAAAAAATTAATGTCTCCATTGGACAGGATCCAAACTCTAAACAATTGATTGGTGTTCTTGATATCTATGGGTTTGAAAGTTTCAAAATTAACAGGTTAGTGTTTTCTACCTTTCCTGAATTTTATGACAATCCAGTTAACAGAATTTGCTAAAGTGGCTGCGTTCCTCTGAACAGTTTTGAACAGTTATGCATCAATTATACAAATGAAAAGCTGCAGCAACATTTTAACCAGGTATTTCATGGATTTGGTTTCGACCATGTCTCTTATTCTTAGATATTCCTTTATTTTTCTCGAACACGTACCAAATTGCGTGTCGTTCTGTAGTAGAAGAAGAGCGCTGGCAAGGCGCTTAAGTTACACACTAGATCACAAAAGTAGATATTTCTGATCTTGGATTTAACTTTGTGATGTTGTCTTGCAGCATGTGTTCAAAATGGAGCAAGAGGAATATACGAGGGAGGAGATAAACTGGAGTTACATAGAGTTTGTTGACAATCAAGATGTGTTAGACTTGATTGAGAAGGTACATATTTCTTCATATCTTTCATACTATGACATGGCGCACAAAAGGCAAGGTAGTTATCATGTAACTTCTGAAGGCAAATAGCCAAATAGAGACTGAAAGTTCAAAAAAGGCATCTGGAACTTGGGCTACATGTAGCCCTTAATTTTTCTTCACATTCTTTTCGAACTCTGATTTTTTTTTAATGTTCAAAATAAAGGGCTACATGGAGCCTGGGCTCCAAAACGACACTCCTGAAAGTTGGGCTATCTAGGTTATTTATGTTTTTCCTTGTAAAGTTGGTGGGTTGAAGGATAAAGAAATGGTGAAATTCCTCCGAAGCCCTTTAGGCTAAAAGAGGAACTTTTGTTCTGTAAATTGGAAAGCCTTTGGGCTCCACCATCTGTGAGTTGGTCAATTTGAGGGGGAGTTTAGGCTTTTAGCTAATGTGGCGCCACACAGGCTGCTATGACTGACATAGTCTGTGCTAAATCAGGACACCTTTTCCCCAGCAGCACGCCTTGCTGCAAAGCTCCTAGTACAACAGCCTCCGCATGTGGCATAACTACTTGAAGGGGAATGTACAGGGAGGGTAAGGGGGATAGCGAGACCACGAGACCGGACGAGAGTAGGCACGAGGGGACAGCAGTGGTTGTTAAGGCTGGGAGGGGAAAGATGTGGCAAAGTGTGGTGAATGGATGCTACATAGGTGCCACAGCAGCTGAAAATGAACACGCTGTTCCTGTGTCAGGCAAAACCACCCTATTAAAAGTTGAGTCTGTTTTATCTGGTTTTAGAGTCGAGGGGTGAAACTTATACTTCAGAAAGAGCTAAGGGGTGTAAAATAGATTGATGGGGGTTTGGGCTTAAAAGGTTTGAAGGTATATGTGGTAAATTAACCCCTTTTTGTGATGCTCATAACGTTCTAACATAGTCGAGTCAAGTGGTATACGTTGATATCCAAGAAGCAATACAAAGTAGCTAATTGGCATTTACAAACTAGCAACTTGTAACACTCGTAGTTTTATGGCGAGCTAAGAGATGGGCAAACAAGTTTTTGGTATTTGAATAATGAAAACTAGAGCAAACACATTGCTCATTGCAAGTATTCTGTCTATATTAGTAGCAGTAACTGTGTTCTGCTATTTTCAGAAAGGCGGATTGATTGCACTTCTGGATGAAGCATGGTATGTTTCGTAATCCATTTACCATTCCAGTGCAAGCAACATAGATTGCTTCAACAAAGATTTCTAGTATGATCGCATATTATTTGAACTGAAATCTGACATCTTGTGTCTTACAAAGTTTACTAAATTTATGTGCACAGTATGTTTCCCAGATCAACACATGAGACATTTGCGCAGAAACTGTATACAACTTTTAAGAATAACAAGCGATTCGTCAAACCAAAGCTTTCACGTACAGACTTTACAGTCGTCCATTATGCCGGTGATGTAAGCTTTCTTTATCAAATTGAAAAGTATGGTCATATAGAAAAATACAGGTATCATACTGATTGGACAATTTCTTTTACCTCCACAGGTGACATACCAGGCTGATCATTTCATCGACAAGAACAAGGATTATGTGGTGGCTGAACATCAGGATTTGCTGAATGCTTCTTTGTGCCCTTTTGTAGCCGGTTTATTTCCTTCACTCCCTGAAGAGTCGTCAAAGTCTTCAAAATTTTCATCTATTGGTTCACGTTTTAAGGTGAACGTCAACTTGATTCTGTAGAAGCTTTTAGCGTATAGTTTATTAAGCACCAGTTGCCAATACAATCTCTTAGAGTTAGAATAGCATATGGATGCCGCTGTCACTTTCTCATCAACTCATTATTAAAAGATGATATCCATGTTATGGTCTCACTTGTATTAGCCTTGGCCACTTCACGATTTGATACGTTACTGTGAGCTAGAGGTGATCTTATTCGGGATCAGACTAGGTACAGTCCTGATTTGATTTGGGCCACTTGAGCTGGGGCAGGCTATCCTGTTAAGCTAGCTGGATTGGTAACCCGCAGGCTTGTACCCTAAAAATGAGTAAAATCATACCAAGACGGGCTAATAGAGATGTGCCTCCAGCATTTTTCTGCCCATTTACTAACTGTTTTAGTTATCTCCTGTAAGCATGTCACAGTTACAAGTAATTATGATGTTTCATTGTCCAGTACTTCAAATAGAGGAAGTAAATCTTTTCTCCTTAGTCCTTAAACTGTTCTTGACTTTCTTTCTGTTGACATTCTTTCTGTACGATTCTCAGCTGCAACTTCAATCTCTCATGGAGACCTTGAGCTCTACTGAACCCCATTATATTAGATGTGTGAAGCCCAACAATCTCCTCAAGCCAGCCATTTTTGAGAACACAAACGTGATACAACAACTACGATGTGGAGTAAGAGTCATATACTCTTCCATTATTCTTATCATACCTTCTGTTGAACTAATATTGACTTTGCAGGGTGTTCTTGAAGCTATCAGGATAAGCTGTGCTGGATACCCTACTAGAAAAACATTCTATGAATTTGTTAATCGCTTTGGTGTTCTTGGCCCCGAACTTCTAGAAGGAAGGTAAGCAATCTACACAGAAACCAAAATAAAGTCTTCTGCTCATTTATTGGACACTTATTTTATCTTTCAAGCTATTCATTAGTGTTTGTTTTAATTTGTATATTCCAGCAATGATGATAAGATTGCATGCCAAAAGATTCTGGAAAAAATGAGGCTGGAGAATTACCAGGTAGGACATGGAACCACTATTAGTATGAATCACTCATTTCATTTGACTCAGTGGTGCTTCATACCATTTAGATTAGGATAGGCAGCCAAGGACATCTATCACCATGCAATGATTTCAGAGAACAAAATATTTCTCTTTATATCACTGAATGTTCTTACATCTTTACATACAAATACCGAAATTTAACTCCCAAAAGAACATGTGAGATGTTTCTTCTGTGTGATTCTTATCTACTGTCCTATCTGTGACGTCTATCTTGACATCTATAAAAGACCTCAGGAGCTGCTTCCATCTTCCAGATGTGGATTGCAGCACTTGTCTACTTGCAAAATCAATGATGTTAAAAAAATGTTGGAAGTAGAATTGTACCCCCTCTCAATTCTTATGTAGTCTATTTGGTTGATTTCCAGATAGGAAAAACAAAGGTGTTTCTGAGAGCTGGACAAATGGCTGATCTGGATGCACGAAGGACAGAAGTGTTAGGAAAAGCAGCAAGAATTATACAGAGACTAATGCGTACATATATTGCACGGAAACAGTTTGTTTTGGTTAAAAGATCAGCAACATGTCTACAATCTTTCGTTAGAGGTACTGCCCTTCTCTGTTTGCATGCACACAGCTTAAAGTGTCAATCCGCTGGCCGATGGTCCATGTAGGCAGGATGATCCTATTGTCATATCCTGTAATGCAGTTGCTGTACCATTCTACAGATTTCATGTGCTCATCTTTTTCCTTGTTGTAACCAGGGACCTTGGTTCGTAATTTATATGAGTGCATGAGGAGAGAAGCAGCAGCAGTGAAAATACAAAAAAACGTGCGTCGTCACAAAGCACGCGAATCTTATTTGCTACTGCAAGCAGCTGCAGTCACGCTGCAGACAGGCTTAAGGGCAATGTCTGCTCGCAAAGAATTCAGATTCAGAAAGGAAACTAAAGCAGCTGTCCATTTCCAAGTATGTCCTGTTTTGGTCAAATTGCTATTAGTTATATTCATCATTTTTACTAAGCATTCCATGGCCCAAGGTCCATCAGATTTCTGAAACTTCACTACTCTCTACCCTGACTCGTTATTATAAAGGCAACCTCTGACATGACATTTTGAACACAGGCTCGATGGCGTTGCCACAGAGACTATTCGCATTACAAAAATCTGCAGCGAGCAGCTCTTACTTACCAGTGTGCCTGGAGACAAAGGCTTGCAAGAAGAGAGCTCAGAAATCTCAAGATGGTAATACCCTTACGCTTTTCATTCCTCCAATGTTCTTTACCATGGCCCATCTGTCATTTCTGTGTAATTCATGAATCATCTGCAGGCTGCGAGAGAAACAGGGGCCCTCAAAGATGCCAAAGATAAACTTGAGAAGCGTGTTGAAGAGTTAACATGGCGCTTGGGACTGGAGAAGAGATTAAGGGTACCTGTGATTTGTTCATTTGAGTCCTAGTACTGGTCGCCCTGTTTGGACTATGGTAATATGGATGTTTATATTTGATTTTTATTTTTGCAGACTGACCTTGAGGAAGCAAAAGCTCAGGAAATTGCTAAGCTGCAAGGAACATTGCGTGATATACAGCTGCAAGTTGAAGAAGCAAAGTCCATGGTCGTTAAGGAAAGAGAAGCAGCCAGAAAGGCAATTGAAGAAGCACCTCCAGTGATCAAAGAGACTCCTGTATTGATCGAAGACACTGAAAAAGTTAACTCTCTAACAGCTGAAGTAGATCAACTGAAGGTATGGTGGCAGCTGAATCAGTTGTACTCATCTCATGCAATTATATTATTTATTTGGTTACTCCCTCCATATCACAAATGGATGACGTTTTGGACATTGACGCACTCTTCAAAATGTAACTCTGGCCAATATATGTATAAGAATCAAATTTATACATATAATTTTGACATGTCCAAAACGTCATGTATTTGTGATATATGGAGGGAGTACTTGGTTATAAACAATTATGCAGAGTCAGTGCGCACATAACATAACCCTATGTTTACCCTAATGTTTTGGAAGCAAGGTCATATGTTGGACATTTTTCATTGACAACAATATTAAACTCTACGTTCTTTTGAACCTAACACTCTGCTTTGTACTGAAAGATTGTCCCACTTTTTGCTTGTCATATATTCATACGAAATAAATTTGTCAAATGTCTCCGTTTAGCCCAGAAAAAAAAGTAAGAGTTCTGCTGCAGTATGTGAAGTGCTAAGTTTTTTAGTGATGGAGCTAAAGGGCAACCCAGGGTTGGAATTCAGAAACCTATGTTTGTTGTATGATAAAGGCAAACTTAGGCTGGATTTTGATTTCACAGGCTTTGCTGCAAACTGAAAGGAAAGCCACAGAGACTGCAAAGAAAGAACATGCTGAAGCTGAACGGAGAAATGAAGAACTAATGAAGAAATTTGAAGCCGCAGAGAAAAAGATCGAGCAACTTCAGGACACTGCCCAGAGGTACAACCCAAATAAAACTAGCAGTTATTGTTTATTCGACTTGATGTATTGCTTGTTAAGGAGGATGCCTCTGTTTATACTTTTATTAGCAGTTTAACACTGTTTATTTATTCTACATAAATATTTAATAGTATAATCGTGCAAATGTAAACAGGCTGGAAGAGAAAGCAACTAATATGGAGTCTGAGAACAAGGTGCTTCGTCAACAGGCTGTTGCAATTTCTCCTACTGCAAAAACATTAGCTGCATATCCTAAGTCTCCTTTCCAAGTATGTCATGCCCGTGGTACTTGCATTCTGTACAAATATATTCTTATTTTCATCATAATGACCTAATATTTCAAATTGACTGACTTTGTTAGCTGAGAACTCCGGAAAATGGGAATGCTCCAAATTTGGAGGTGAAATCATCGCCAGTAAGTGGAAAGAACATGACCATACAGATGACTTACAATTCAAAAAGTAACGGATACGATAAATAACTCATGTATTGAAATCTTTGTACAGAATGTAACCCCCATCCCACTGAATCTCAAAGAGCTTGAGGCTGAAGAGAAACCTCAAAAATCACTTAATGAGAAGCAACAGGTATGCTATTTGTTGACTACTTTGTTTGCTCCATCTTACCCCTCAAAAGAAAGTTATGCACCTTTTCCTGTTTGATACTAAAAATGGTATCATTTGTGTCATTCTAATGAGATATCTTTTTCATCATATATGATTTTTTAGTTAACATTGTATACATGCATATTATGCTCCAGGAAAATCAGGACCTGCTAATCAAGTGTGTATCGCAAGATCTGGGATTCTCCAGTGGTAGGGCTATTGCAGCTTGTGTTATATACAGGTGTCTTCTGCACTGGAGATCATTTGAAGTTGAAAGAACTGGTGTTTTTGACCGTATTATTCAAACAATTGGCACTGCTATAGAGGTAGGCGTACTCATCACTTGTTTCTTGGGGAATTCTTCTTTCTGTTAGAGATAGAATTCAATTTTGGTTAGTTTGATTTAATTGTGAATTGATGATACCTTAGGCCTTCATGATGGACCTTGAGTACATATATCAAGTAAAAACAGCAGTAACAAATATTGAAATTTTAAAAATACTGCAACAACGCAGATTTATATTCTCCTTTTCGAGTTCTTCTATATGAACTGCTGTAGTGCTATATAGTCAAGTTCGAATTGTTCCTTTCCAAAGGTCCCAGACAATAACGACAAGTTAGCATATTGGCTGTCCAATTCATCCACATTACTGCTACTACTACAACGGACACTGAAAACAACTGGAGCAGCTGGACTCACTCCTCAGAGGCGAAGGTCAACTACTGCATCATTTGGGAGGGTTTTTTCGGTAAAACATCTTTCTCCTATCCAGTTCTTTGCTTCTTGTTTTCTATTCTATAGTATGAGAATTTCTTAATATCACCGCTGCTGAAAACACAAGGGAATTCGAGCTTCACCACAAAGTGCCGCGCGACCTTTTCTTGGTAGTCGCTTGATTGGAGGACTTGGTGATCTCCGTCAAGTTGAAGCCAAGTATCCTGCTCTGCTTTTCAAGCAGCAGCTCACAGCCTTCCTCGAGAAGATCTATGGAATGATTAGAGACAATCTGAAGAAAGAAATATCTCCATTGCTCGGTCTTTGCATCCAGGTATGATTGTTGGCTCTTCAATTCCTTTTATTTCACATCAAAAGGGTAAACTTCAGGGTTTGTTTACTGTTACTTGCTTGCAGGCACCAAGAACATCTCGTGCAAGTCTGATAAAAGGATCTCGTTCTCAAGCAAACGCCTTGGCCCAACAAACTCTGATCGCCCATTGGCAGAGTATTGTGAAAATATTAACAAACTATCTGAACGTTTTGAAAGCCAATTATGTATGTAACCTGAAACTATAAATGGACATACTATTTTCGAGTGAGAATATGCATTAACATCTAATTTGTTGATATGCACAGGTCCCTTCATTCTTAATCAGCAAGGTGTTCACTCAGATATTTTCGTTTATTAACGTTCAGTTGTTCAATAGGTAAGATATGCTCTTGCTCTACTGGCGGTACATTTTACTTCTTTCCCCTAGCATTTTAAGATATTCCATATCTTGTAGTCTGCTTCTCCGGCGTGAGTGCTGTTCATTTAGCAACGGAGAATATGTAAAAGCTGGATTGGCGGAGTTAGAGCAGTGGTGCATTTATGCCACTGAAGAGGTAGATGTCGGTGATTTTTTTTCCTTTGTGATATTTAATTTGGGTGCTAATTTTTTGTTGTCTATAGTATGCAGGTTCTTCCTGGGAAGAATTGAAGCATATTAGGCAGGCTGTTGGATTCCTTGTATGTGTTCTATACTATAAGGATTGGAAGCATTATTTGCAACTTTCTATGTGAACGTTGTATAAACTAATGTGTTGTATGCTTGTCTTATTAGGTAATTCATCAAAAGCCAAAGAAAACATTGAAAGAAATCACCAACGACTTGTGCCCTGTAAGTGACTTTGAACTCGGATGAGCTTTGCCAGTCATTAAAGCATATGTTGGTTATGAGTTATGAATTGTCCCATATTCTGGAAACTTTCAGGTCCTTAGCATACAACAGCTATATCGAATTAGTACAATGTATTGGGATGACAAGTATGGTACTCACACAGTTTCGTCAGATGTAAGCTTGCTATACTTGATTTAATTGCTGGTTGTGTTCCTTCACCACTATAGTTCCATTTTAAACGGTGAAAAAAAATGATTGTAGGTCATCTCAAGTATGAGAATAATGATGACAGAAGACTCGAACAATGCAGTGAGCAGCTCTTTTTTGTTGGATGATGATTCAAGGTTATTTCCTGTTCCAGGTTCAGTAATTAGTCCACACAGTTATTTCATTGTCTCCGATCTAACATTGTCGATGATACTTGAAACCACAGCATTCCATTTTCGGTGGATGATATCTCAAAGTCAATGACAGAAATCGAGGTAACGGATGTTGATATGCCACCTTTGATCCGGGAGAATTCTGGCTTCACCTTCCTACACCAAAGAAAGGACTAAATGGGTGGTTCTTCAGCTTGCGAATCTCTTCCACATTCCTTTCCCCACTCAAGACCTGTGCACAGACCATGTACATATATGCATGCCATTTTTTTTCTACAAATCAAATCTAGTCTGATCAGGGTAATTGTAGATTAATTTGATATTTCTTGTTAGGTCCTCGGTTTGATTGATTGGTTCTTTCTTCAGTTTGGTCTCCCTTTTTTCTGGGAGTTCAATTTTTTATATTGAAATGCCAGGGGTCGGATGCCCCTGGTCAGGATCCTGAGCTTCTATTGGAAAAGCTCGTGGTCCTTTTAGCTTCTGGAAAGGTTTTCCACAGCTAAGAGTCGGTTATTTGTGTCGTCCATTTCATTCTCCACTGTATTGTAAATTGGCATTGCAAAGAAGATCATAGCTGAAAAAATGCAGTGACAACTGAGTTGGTGTACTCTGTTTAGATTCTTCTATCATCCGCTGTTCAATTCACAATCATATATTGGTGTTTCATCGTCATCTGGACACATAGAGATCATAAATCTTTGAGATAAGATGGCAGATCATATGTTAACTCTGAAGAAATCTGTACACTTTTGAGGAGGACTTAATGATTATTCGTTCGCCGGAACCAGAAGTAAAAATTGTTGTGGATAGGGATCCTGTAAAAACATCTTTTGAGGAATGGGCCAGACCCGGCCATTTCTCAAGAACACTAGCTAAGGGCCCTGATACTACCACTTGGATCTGGAACCTACATGCTGATGCTCACGATTTCGACAGTCATACCGGTGATTTGGAGGAGATCTCTCGAAAAGTCTTTAGTGCTCATTTCGGGCAACTCTCCATTATCTTTCTTTGGTTGAGTGGCATGTACTTTCATGGTGCCCGTTTTTCCAATTATGAAGCATGGCTAAGTGATCCTACTCACATTGGACCCAGTGCTCAGGTAGTTTGGCCTATAGTAGGGCAAGAAATATTGAATGGTGATGTAGGCGGGGGTTTCCGAGGAATCCAAATAACCTCTGGGTTTTTTCAACTTTGGCGAGCATCTGGAATAACTAGTGAATTACAACTCTATTGTACTGCAATTGGTGCATTGATTTTTGCAGCGTTAATGCTTTTTGCTGGTTGGTTCCATTATCACAAAGCCGCTCCCAAATTGGCCTGGTTCCAAGATGTAGAATCCATGTTGAATCACCACTTAGCGGGATTATTAGGACTTGGGTCTCTTTCTTGGGCGGGACACCAAATCCATGTATCTTTACCAATTAACCAATTTCTTGACGCCGGGGTTGATCCTAAAGAGATACCACTTCCTCATGAATTTATCTTGAATCGGGACCTTTTGGCTCAACTTTATCCTAGTTTTGCCGAAGGAGCAACCCCCTTTTTCACCTTAAATTGGTCCAAATACGCAGAATTTCTGACTTTTCGCGGAGGACTAGATCCAGTAACCGGCGGTCTATGGCTGACCGATATTGCGCACCATCATTTAGCTATTGCTATTCTTTTCCTAATCGCAGGTCATATGTATAGGACCAACTGGGGTATTGGCCATGGACTTAAAGATATTTTGGAGGCTCACAAGGGCCCATTTACAGGGCAAGGCCATAAGGGTCTTTATGAAATCTTAACAACGTCATGGCATGCTCAATTAGCTCTTAACTTAGCTATGCTAGGCTCTACAACCATTGTTGTAGCTCATCATATGTACTCTATGCCCCCCTACCCATACCTAGCTACTGACTATGGTACACAACTTTCCTTGTTCACACACCACATGTGGATTGGCGGATTTCTAATAGTCGGTGCTGCTGCACATGCAGCAATTTTTATGGTAAGAGACTATGATCCAACTACTCGATACAATGATCTATTAGATCGCGTCCTTAGACATCGAGATGCAATCATATCCCACCTTAACTGGGTATGTATATTTCTAGGTTTTCACAGTTTTGGCTTATACATTCATAATGATACCATGAGTGCTTTAGGCCGTCCGCAAGATATGTTTTCGGATACCGCCATACAATTACAACCTATCTTTGCTCAATGGGTACAAAATATCCATGCTACTGCGCCTGGCGTAACAGCTCCTGGTGCAACAACAAGTACCAGCTTAACGTGGGGAGGTGGCGAGTTAGTAGCCGTAGGTGGCAAAGTGGCTTTGTTACCTATTCCATTAGGAACCGCAGATTTTTTAGTCCATCACATTCATGCATTTACCATCCATGTGACTGTATTAATACTTTTGAAAGGTGTTTTATTTGCTCGGAGTTCCCGTTTGATACCTGATAAAGCAAATCTAGGTTTTCGCTTTCCTTGCGATGGGCCTGGGCGAGGGGGAACATGCCAAGTATCCGCCTGGGATCATGTTTTCTTAGGTTTATTCTGGATGTACAATGCAATTTCGGTAGTCATTTTCCATTTCAGTTGGAAAATGCAGTCGGATGTTTGGGGTACTATAAGTGATCAAGGGGTGGTAACTCATATTACAGGGGGAAACTTTGCACAGAGTTCCATTACGATTAATGGGTGGCTTCGAGATTTCTTGTGGGCACAGGCATCACAAGTCATTCAGTCTTATGGTTCTTCATTATCTGCATATGGTCTTTTTTTCTTAGGTGCTCATTTTGTCTGGGCCTTCAGTTTAATGTTTTTATTCAGCGGCCGTGGTTATTGGCAAGAACTTATTGAATCTATCGTTTGGGCTCATAACAAATTAAAAGTTGCTCCTGCTACTCAGCCTAGAGCCTTGAGCATTATACAAGGACGTGCTGTAGGAGTAACCCATTACCTTCTGGGTGGAATTGCCACAACATGGGCATTCTTCTTAGCGAGAATTATTGCAGTAGGATAGTGGCTAGGAGGATTTGAAAGGCATTATGGAATTAAGATTTCCCAGGTTTAGCCAAGGCTTAGCTCAGGACCCCACTACTCGTCGTATTTGGTTTGGTATTGCTACCGCACATGATTTCGAAAGTCATGATGATATTACTGAAGAACGTCTTTATCAGAACATTTTTGCTTCTCACTTTGGGCAGTTAGCAATAATCTTTCTATGGACGTCCGGAAATCTGTTTCATGTAGCGTGGCAAGGAAATTTTGAATCATGGATACAGGATCCTTTACACGTAAGACCTATTGCTCATGCGATTTGGGATCCTCATTTTGGTCAACCCGCTGTGGAAGCCTTTACTCGAGGAGGTGCTGCTGGTCCAGTTAATATCGCCTATTCTGGAGTTTATCAGTGGTGGTATACAATAGGATTACGCACCAATGACGATCTTTATACTGGAGCTCTTTTTCTATTATTTCTTTCTACGCTGTCCTTAATAGCGGGTTGGTTACATCTACAACCCAAATGGAAACCAAGCCTTTCGTGGTTCAAAAACGCGGAATCTCGTCTCAATCATCATTTGTCAGGACTTTTCGGGGTAAGTTCTTTGGCTTGGACAGGACATTTAGTTCATGTTGCTATTCCCGCATCCAGAGGGGAGTACGTTAGATGGAATAATTTCTTAGATGTATTACCCTATCCCCAGGGATTGGGACCCCTTTTGACGGGTCAGTGGAATCTTTATGCCCAAAACCCTGATTCGAGTAATCATTTATTTGGTACCGCTCAAGGAGCGGGAACTGCCATTCTAACTCTTCTTGGGGGATTCCACCCACAAACACAAAGTTTGTGGCTGACCGATATTGCTCACCATCATTTAGCTATTGCATTTATTTTTCTCATTGCCGGTCACATGTATCGAACTAATTTCGGAATTGGGCACAGTATCAAAGATCTTTTAGAAGCGCATACTCCTCCGGGGGGTCGATTAGGGCGTGGGCATAAGGGCCTTTACGACACAATCAATAATTCGATTCATTTTCAATTAGGTCTTGCTCTAGCTTCTTTAGGGGTTATTACTTCCTTAGTAGCTCAACATATGTACTCTTTACCGGCTTATGCATTTATAGCACAAGACTTTACTACTCAAGCTGCTTTATATACTCATCACCAATATATTGCAGGATTCATTATGACAGGGGCTTTTGCTCATGGAGCTATTTTTTTCATTAGGGATTACAATCCGGAACAGAATGAGGATAATGTATTGGCAAGAATGTTAGACCATAAAGAAGCTATCATATCTCATTTAAGTTGGGCGAGTCTCTTTCTAGGATTCCATACCTTGGGCCTTTATGTTCATAACGACGTCATGCTTGCTTTTGGTACTCCAGAAAAACAAATCTTGATCGAACCGATATTTGCCCAATGGATACAATCTGCTCATGGCAAGACCACATACGGGTTCGATATACTCTTATCTTCAACGAATGGCCCCGCTTTCAATGCAGGTCGAAACCTATGGTTGCCCGGATGGTTGAATGCTGTTAATGAGAATAGTAATTCGCTTTTCTTAACAATAGGACCTGGGGATTTTTTGGTTCATCATGCTATTGCTCTAGGTTTGCATACAACTACATTGATTTTAGTAAAGGGCGCTTTAGATGCACGCGGTTCCAAATTAATGCCGGATAAAAAGGATTTTGGGTATAGTTTTCCTTGTGACGGCCCAGGGCGCGGCGGTACTTGTGATATTTCTGCTTGGGACGCCTTTTATTTGGCAGTTTTCTGGATGTTAAATACCATTGGATGGGTTACTTTTTATTGGCATTGGAAACATATCACATTATGGCAGGGCAACGTTTCACAATTTAATGAATCCTCCACTTATTTGATGGGATGGTTAAGAGATTACCTATGGTTAAACTCTTCACAACTTATCAATGGATATAATCCTTTTGGGATGAATAGTTTATCGGTATGGGCGTGGATGTTCTTATTTGGACATCTTGTTTGGGCTACTGGATTTATGTTCTTAATTTCCTGGCGTGGATATTGGCAGGAATTAATTGAGACTTTAGCATGGGCTCATGAACGCACACCTTTAGCTAATTTAATTCGCTGGAGAGATAAGCCCGTGGCTCTTTCCATTGTGCAAGCAAGATTGGTTGGATTAGCTCACTTTTCGGTGGGTTATATATTCACTTATGCAGCTTTCTTGATTGCCTCAACATCAGGCAAATTTGGTTAATTTAGTTTGTTTTTTTGTACTGTTACTGTATCAGCACCTAGTTCATTACTCTTGATAGATAGGAAGGGTCCGCCTTCTTAGATTTCTTTTTCTATTTATTTTTCCATCTAGGATTAGAACCGTATACTTGGTAATAATAGAAACGGCACATTATGGCAAAAAAAAGTTTGATTCAGAGGGAGAAGAAGCGGCAGAAATTAGAACAGAAATATCATTTGATTCGTCAATCTTTAAAAAAAAAGATAAGAAGCAAAGTTTCTCCCTTGAGTTTGAGTGAAAAAACGAAAATGCGAGAAAAATTGCAATCCCTACCACGTAATAGTGCACCTACACGCCTTCATCGACGTTGTTTTTTGACCGGAAGACCTAGAGCTAACTATCGAGACTTTGGGCTATCCGGACACGTACTTCGAGAAATGGTTTATGAATGTTTGTTACCGGGTGCAACAAGATCTAGTTGGTAAGGATAAAATAGACTTTCGTATTTGTATGGATTTCTGGAATTGATGATCGTAGAAGAGCCCTCTTTACCATTCTGTATAAATGGACTATTCTATTTGTATAGATATGGTAGAGGGGCGTATCCAACCCTCTTTTATCCACTAGTTCCCCCTCTTTAGTTTAAGAGGATAGAGCAGTTTGGTAGCTCATAAGGCTCATAACCTTGGGGTTGCGGGTTCGATTCCCACTACCGGCTCCATACTCCTTCTTTATGATATATGGATGATATATACATCATCCATTTGTATATGGATTTTTTTATTTCCTAAAATAGTTTCGGTCTAAGAGTTTTTTCTCGGAACAAGAAGGGGAGGTAAAAGAAAGAATAAAATATGAATGTAAAGCGTCCATTGTCTAATGGATAGGACAGAGGTCTTCTAAACCTTTGGTATAGGTTCAAATCCTATTGGACGCAATCTTATTTCTATCTATTCTTTAAATAACTATACTAAAAACTAAGAAAACTTTTTTTTTTGCATGATTCAAATGATCCAATGAAAAATATTTCTCAACGATTCCTCTTCTACTAAATCAAGAGTAGACATGCAAAATTTATGTTTGTTGCTGAAGGGAAAACCGTTCCAGCTGTTCCTGAATAGCTTCCTTCAAAAGGATTTCCGCTTGCTCGGTAAATGTCTTGCTAGAAGATATAATTTCTTGGAATTGAGGTTTAGTATCTTTTAGGTGTTTACGTAACTCATCCAGAAATTTATTTACCTGTTCAATCTCTAACGAATCAAGATATCCTCTCGTTCCGGTATAAATAGTAGCTATCTGTTCTTCCACTGGGAGAGGGTTTGCCTGAGATTGTTTAAGCAATTCCCTTAATCGTCGACCCCTTGCCAATTGATTCTGACTTGTTTTATCGAGAGCAGAGGCGAATTGTGCAAAGGCTTGTAACTCCGCGAATTGAGCTAGTTCCAATTTTGATTTGCCAGCTACTTGTTTCATGGCTTTAATTTGAGCCGCGGATCCTACTCTGGAAACAGAAATACCCACATTAATAGCAGGTCGAATTCCGGCATTGAATAGATCTGCAGATAAGAATATTTGTCCATCTGTAATGGAGATTACATTAGTAGGAATATAGGCAGAAACGTCTCCAGATTGAGTCTCAACTATTGGTAAAGCGGTCATACTTCCTTCCCCTAAAAGAGAATTTAATTTAGCGGCTCTTTCTAAAAGGCGTGAATGCAAATAAAAAACATCCCCTGGATAAGCTTCACGGCCGGGGGGTCTTCTTAATAGAAGGGACATTTGTCGATAAGCTTGTGCCTGTTTGGAGAGATCATCATAAATTATTAAAGTATGCCGTTCTCGGTACATAAAATACTCAGCCAGGGCTGCTCCCGTATAAGGAGCGAGGTATTGTAATGTAGCAGGTGAATCCGCCATTTCAGCTACTACAATAGTATATTCCATGGCCCCCTCCTCTTGGAAATTAGTTACTACTTGAGCCACAGAGGATGCTCTTTGACCGATAGCTACATAAACACATATTACATTTTGTCCTTTTTGATTGAGAATTGTATCTGTGGCTACTGCTGTTTTGCCAGTCTGTCTGTCCCCAATAATTAACTCGCGCTGACCGCGCCCTATAGGGATCATAGAATCGATAGCAATAAGCCCTGTTTGAAGAGGTTCATATACGGAACGCCTGGAAATTATACTTGGAGCAGCAGATTCAATTAAGCGAGATTCCGAAGCTATAATTTCGCCTCTCCCATCAATAGGTTTAGCCAAAGCATTTATAACACGACCCAAGTAAGCCTCACTCACGGGTATCTGAGCAATTCTTCCTGTTGCTTTTACAAAACTTCCCTCTTGTATCATCAACCCATCACCCATTAATACAATCCCAACATTTTTGGATTCCAAATTCAGAGCAATACCCCTAGTGCCTTCTGCAAATTCGACTAATTCACCTGACATTATTTCACCAAGACCTATAATACGAGCAATCCCATCCCCCACTTGAACTACGCGACCAATATTCTCAATCCCTACTTTCCTATTATATTGTTCAATACGTTCGCGGAGAATTTTATGAATTTCGTCGACTCGAAGGGTTGCCATTAGTGTTTCTTGACTCTTTTTTCGGAAGCAAGGGGAAAAATAATGCCTAAATTCTAAACGAAAGTAGAAGATCAAAGCCTAATTAATTTATTAATTTAATTATCTCTTCCATTCCATGGACCCGAGAATGCCAATATTAGCACGAATCGTACGGAAATGTAACTCGGTATTCAAACAACTATTCAAAGTTCCTAGAGCTCCTTGTACAGCCTGTTGGAAAACCCGTTGTCGGACCTGATTCATTGCCCTTTGTTTTTCAAAATAAAGGGTTTCGTTTTTAGACTTTTCTAATTGTTCCAAACTAATAGAAGTAGCATTAATCAAATTTGCTTTTTCTCGTTCTATCTCAGAGTATCCATTCATTCGATACTCATCCGCTTCTAGTTCGACTTTCTGTAATCGAATCCGAGCTTTTTCGAGTTGCTCAATGGTCCCTCTACGCAATTCTTCCGAATTTCGAATAGTACTCAAGATCCTCTGTTTTCGATTATCTAATAAATCTTTTAATGAAAGTAGATTATTTTCCTATTAAGTTTACAACTTTTATGATCTCTTCCCGAACCAAACATGAATCTTTCGATTCATTTGGCTCTCACGCTCCTTTTTTCTTTTTTTGCTTTTGCTATAGCTATTTCCATATCCTTTTTTGTTAAGTAATGAGCCTATCCTCTATCTTCTCTTTTCTGTTTATATTTCAATATACTGAAACCTATATAAGACTAGATAAATATTAAGAGGACTCTTCTTCCTAGATGGTCAGCAAAGTTGTTTCTTTATTTCTATATTGCCCTTTAGTTAATAATTTCAATTTCATTAAGAAAAACTAAGCAAATAGATGGAAAATGAAAATTAATAGAATTCTTTTTTTTCTTCAAATCCAAAAAATTTCTCTTTTTTTATAGATAGGTCGTCGATTCGGCATTGGATAAAAAAGGGCAGGGTGCCCCTTTTTCTAGTAAATAGTTCAAACCATTTTATCGATATGAGTGTTCTATATCAGATAAATTCTACATTAGCTATTTCCCGTTTAAAGCATTTCGGTATTAATATAGTTGTAGAAAGAGTACCCCTTTTTGCCTAGACTTCAAGCAGTTTAGCTTTAACCGTGTTAATAGTCTCACATTATTGGTTTATAGAGAATCAAAGTTGATTTACCAATGAGTCGCGAAATGCTATGGTTCTTTCATATGATTTCTGAATTTATTCAGAAGTAATTCGTCGAGATCGTGCACCCTTTTCTTATTTATCCGAAAATAATAAAAAATATTCTAAAGTGCAGCCGGATAGATCCAATCTATTCTTGAAATAGACAACTCGCACACACTCCCTTTCCAAAAAAAATCAAAACACCAACCACTACAGTTAGATTTATTAGATTTGTTGCTAAAATATCGGTATTAAGCCCGAAACTGCCAGCAGATGGCCAGTGAGCTAAAAAAACGAAAGAATGGGTTACATTTTTCATATGCTCTCCTCTTATAGATAGGACGAACAAAGAACAAAGTTTTTCGATCACTTACTTCGCTCGCCCTTTTTTGATCGGTTTTTTTAATGCAAATAGATTTAATCTAGTAATTTCTTTTAGATTAAGTCTTAGGTCTTGTTTGATCTGTGAAAGAAAGACCTTCTTTGTTGAAATGTTCCAAAAATTCCTAAAATAAAAGGAAAAAAGTATCTAATCAAAAGAGCTTTTTTTATTTTTTAGGATTAAACAAAAGGGTTCGCAAATAAAAGCGCTAGTGCCACAACTAGTCCATAAATTGTTAAAGCTTCCATAAAAGCTAGACTAAGCAATAAAGTACCTCGTATTTTACCTTCTGCTTCTGGCTGTCTCGCAATACCTTCTACAGCTTGGCCTGCAGCAGTACCTTGACCAACTCCAGGCCCAATAGAAGCAAGCCCTACGGCCAATCCAGCAGCAATAACAGAAGCAGCAGCAATTAGTGGATTCATGTTGAGTTCCTCGTGTCAAAAAAAAAAAATGGTTAAGGATACAATCAACCAAGAAATTCTTACTTCATAAGCTCTATTGGGAAGAAGTATACTTCTAAGCTCTATCTCTATTGTGGAGAAGTCACTAAAAAAGTAAAAATGGAAATGATAATGTGAATTGTCTGAACTACATAGAAGAGAATTCCATATATCGGATTAGATAATGAATCTAACCTAGGAATATATAATACCCTATATACATTTGTTTCTTCTATTTTGTTTGCATATTTTATCATTTTCTATTGAATGGGATTCTAAAATCATTGCTTAAAGCGGAAACCCGCACAAAAGATGACTCCACTTATAGACATTAAGGATATATATAGTATAGATCTAGCCTGACTCCACCCTCCTTACTGCATATATACTTTGACAATTCCATAATATAGTCTATTCTGTTTCCTACAACTCTAAGTTGTATATTCATATGCATTTCTAACTATTTTTTTGCAACCAAGCGGATTATCTGGAACCCTGCATGAATTGAGTTAAGCTGAAAAAAAAGACTATTTTAAAAACTAGTCAATTCAATGATGACCCTCCAAGGATTCACCTATATAGGCTGCGGCTAATGTTGCAAAAATAAGAGCTTGAATACCGCTGGTAAATAATCCAAGAAACATGACAGGTATAGGGACTACTAAGGGGACTAAAGAAACAAGAACAACAACGACTAATTCATCCGCCAATATATTCCCGAAAAGTCGAAAGCTAAGCGATAATGGTTTTGTGAAATCCTCTAGGATGTTAATTGGTAAAAGGATTGGAGTTGGTTTAATATATTTCTCGAAATAGCTCAATCCTTTTTTGCTAAGACCCGCATAAAAATATGCTGCTGACGTGAGTAAAGCTAAAGCAACAGTAGTATTTATATCATTCGTGGGCGCTGCTAATTCCCCATGGGGTAACTCTATAATTTTCCAAGGTAAAAGAGCACCCGACCAATTCGAAACAAAAATAAAAAGGAACATAGTTCCAATAAAAGGAACCCAGGGACCAGATTCTTCTCCAATCTGAGTTTTGCTCAAGTCTCGAATAAACTCAAGGACATATTCAAAGAAATTCTGACCGTCCGTCGGGACGGTTTGTGGATTCCGAACAGCTATGACAACTGAACCTAGCAAGATAGTAATTACGACCCAAGAAGTGATGAGTACTTGGGCATGAATTTGGAAACCTCCTATTTGCCAATAGAAGTGTTGGCCTACTTCTACACCCGATATATCGTATAACCCCTTGAGTGTTTTAATGGAACAAGGTATAATATTCATATTGTCCTCTGATAAAAATTGAACTTCAAAAAAGGAATTCTTTTGATTCAACCATCTCTTTCTCAACTCAGCAACTTGAAGTATTAATCTTATATTTAGGATACCAAGAAAGCACATCAGATCATAATATATATCAATACCCTCTAATATATATCAATATTCCCCTTCTTTTTTCTATGCAAAAAAAAAAAAGAATAGTAAGTGATTCCATAAATCTACGTTGTTGCCCAAGAATTCACTATTCTTCTTAATCAATGATTTCTTATATAGAGAGAACGGCCCTCACAAATTGCAAATACTAATTTGTTAAGAATCAATCGAATTGAAGTCATAGTGTCGTCGTTGGCAGGAATCGATATATTCGCTAGATCTGGGTCGCAATTTGTATCGACTAAAGAAATAGTAGGAATCCCCAAAATGGCACATTCCCGAAGAGCTATATACTCTTTTTGCTGATCAAGGACGATCACAATGTCTGGCAATCTCGTCATATATTTGATCCCGCCGAGATATCTTTGCAAGGTAGATAATTTTCTCTTCAAAATTGCCACATCTCTTTTTGGGAGATGTTGGAATTTCCCCTTTTTTTCTTCTGCTCTTAAGTCTCTAAATTGAGAAAGTCTAGTTTTCGTAATCGACCAATTAGTTAACATACCACTGAACCACTTTTTATTAACATAATGACAACGAGCCCTTATTGCAGCTGATGCTACTAAATCCGTTGCTCTTTTTTTTGTACCAACAATTAAGAAACTTTTTCCCTGACTTGCTGCATCAAACACTAAATCACAAGCTTCTGATAAAAACCGAGCCGTTCTAGCGAGATTTATAATATGAGTACCTTTGCGCTTTGCCGAAATGTAAGGGGCCATTTTCGGATTCCATTTCTTAATACCATGACCAAAATGAACTCCTGCTTCTATCATCTCTTTCAAATTGATGTTCCAATATCTTCTTGTCATTTTTTCCACACTTCCTTTTGATTTTTTTTTTTTTTTTCATACTACCATTCCATTACGGCATTTTTTTCTTTTTGAAGATTAAGAAAGATCCGAAATAACTTGAAATAAATAATAATTGTTCCGAAGGAACCTTCTACTGAGAGTTGGCCATTGATACATCATATAAACATAACCTTAATGAATTAACTGAACTTCTTTTACTTACTTAAAATAAAAAATATAATATAAAATTTGACCTGTTAGTGTTCTAAGTTCAAAAGTCTAGTAAAGTAAAAAAATCTCCTTTATGTATCCTTAAATCATATAAATGGGGGTAAATGGGGATTCTGATGTCTCATAGAAATTGTTTTTTACGTCAGAATCTGAAGAAACTAATTCTGTATGGAGAAACAAAAAATCTCTCATTTCCGACGCGAATAGATTTTGTTTTTGAATTTCGAAATAAAGGTTCTTGTCTTGTGGGGAACGATGCACAAATTTTTGGAATCCGGTACCAACAGGTATAATCCCCCCCAGAACTACGTTTTCTTTCAACCCTTTCAACCAATCAATGCGACCTCGTAGGGCAGCTTTAGCTAAAACTCGAGCAGTTTCTTGAAAACTTGCTTCAGATATGAAACTTTGGGTATTCAGGGAAGCCCTTGTTATTCCCAATAAGATTGCCCGATAATAGATCGATTCATCCAAAGCTCGCCCTGCTCGTTCCGCTCGCAATAGTCCGATTAATTCCCCAGGTGAAAAAACATTAGACATTCCATCTTCGGAAACCCGCACTTTTGATGTTACTTGGCGTATAATAATCTCTATATGTCTATTATGGATCTGTACCCCTTGGGATCGATAAACCTTTTGTATTTTATTAACCAAAGAGATACGACTTTGGGCTATGGTTAGCTCAGCTCCAATCAAGAATCCCCAGGGGACCCCAAGAATTCTTGGTATACGCTCATTCCAATCCTTAATTCTCCTTTCGAGATTCGGGGATAATGAATCAATTGAACGCGCTTCAAAGATTTGTTCCACTTTTGGAAGACCTTGCGTTATGTCACTAGATCTCGATTTTTCATATATAAACGTAACTAACCTATCCCCCTTGTAAAGGATTTCTCCATAATGCCCATTAACAGTTGCTCCTGTAGTGGCCAAATAAGGTTTAGCTGCTCTTATAACAAAGGAATCCATATTAACAATGAAAATTTGGCCAGATTTTTTTATGTGCGATTTAAATATACATACATTTTCACAAATAAATTGTCCAAGGTGAATTATTGCCGATGTCTCCTCCCAAGAATCATGATGGACAAAGTGACAATTCAAAAGGAATGGATCCAACATTATGTTACTATCGAAATTAGAAATCCTTTGATTTTCATCTATTAAAGAGTATTTAAGTCCTTGAAGTACTTGGAAGGTTTGTTTCAAATTGTCAAGGAACAAATATTTTTTTAACAGGATCTGATTATGCGTTAGTAAATAGTAAGATGAAGAAAAATTCGATATACTGGGTACAATAGCGCCTAAGGGCCCAAAAATTTCTCGAATAAGAATTCTAGGATTCAATTCTTTTATCGCATTGGGATGTTTTGAATTCTTGAATAAACCAATTCGAGAACAGTTGGATGCCGACAAAATCATCAAAGATTGGTATTCTTTATTTCGATTCAACACGGTGCCAATAGCTTCTTGATGTTGGCTAAATGATTCAATCTTCGCCTTGGAATAAAAGGAATTTATATTGGTGCGATCTAACCTATTATGGGGAATCGGCCCTGCACTTGTCCTATCATACCGTTTTCGTGTATATGAAATAGTGCACTTGACTAACTCAATTCTTAGGAAATCGCGAATAAGCTCATTTGCTCTTACCTCAACAAGGGAAGCACCAGCCTTCTCTTTTTCTTCTTGTTCCCAATTCACTACTAAGCAAGTTCTAACAAATTGACTATTTGTGTGATAAATTCTTTGAGTTAATTTGCTATTTTCATGAGAAATAAAATTGACAAGTCGAACTTGTAGATTATCTTCTTCTTGCAAGAGATCCTGCGGGAAAAGTGTTGCTAAATTTCTCCCTTCGTCCATTTCATATGCGACTGCAGGGCGAATGGAAACAAAATACTTTTCCTTGCTCTTGAGAATTTTTTTCCGTTGAACATAGACCCAATTTTTCCTTTTTTTTGATTCCTTAGAATCTTTTTTTTGTCTTTCTGGTGGTATCAAACAGCCACCTAATACCTTATCTGCCTCTTCAGGAAAATGAATATCGCCGGAAAATATTTTGAGTTCTGTATGGCTTTTTTTTCTCTTCACTCGGACCAGTCCACCTAGTCGACTTCTTGTATTTTTTGTGAGTTGTGTATCCACTCCAATAATACTATTGTCAAGTACCTTTAGGGATGAAGATCTCGGCAGGATATGCAGTTCTTGAAGAATGAAAAAAAACCGATCTACTTCTTTTTGGTATTTTAGACTAAATTCTTTTGTTCCTCGATGCTCAATCAAACCCTCTTTTTTTAAGATAGAATCTTCCTCTGGGATCTCGTATTCGTCCTCGGAGTCTTCTTCTAAGTCTTCCTCTAAAGTCCCATATTTGTCCTCTGAGCTTGCCCCCGGGCTCCCATATTCGTCTTCTGAGTCTTTCTCTAGAGTTCCATATTTGCCCTCTCGGGTCCTATATTTGCTCTCTCGGCTCCCATATTCGTCTTCTGAGTCTTTCTCTAAAGTCCCATATTCGTTCTCTGGGCTCCCATATTCGTCTTCTAGGGTTTCATATTCGTATTCGTCCTCTCGGGTCCTATATTCGTCTTCTAGGATCTCATATTCGTATTCTGAGTCTTCTTCTCGAGTCCTATATTCTTCCTCTAAGGTCCTATATCTAAATTTAACAATTCCTGAACCCTTTTTATCTTTTCTGTATTGTGGATCGTCAAAATAAGCAAAAATAGTATTTCTACGTAAAACACCCATAAAGGGTATTTCAATCGAAATCCCCAAACAGGATATTAGTTCTTTCTCTTGTTCTTGATGATATTGTAATGGAATGACGAATCTATTTCTTCGCTTTTTTC
>CAMZMU010000056.1:7470175-7586295 GCA_947311845.1 Poa pratensis | reverse complement strand
TATAAATTGACGTGATCAAGTGAATCCGTAATCCACAAATAGTTTGTCGCTACAAGCGCTTCTTTGCAATGTCATTTTTTCCTGGGAACATCTAATTTTCGTTTAGCTTGTAACGAGTTAAAATGCTAGTGGACATTCATAACGACTCGAGAAAAATCTCCACATCCCCTTGTGTCTATAAGAATCTTGGCGATATGATTGATTTTTCTTAGCAAGCTTCGATTAGAGGTATTCATTTTCTAGTCACATCATAGTGCAAGGCCGAACTTTTGTCTCAAAACAAGCTTTTAGAAAAAACAGACACTCTCAAGCAGAAATTCTAGACGAGATCTTTCGCTGGGGCACCCCCCCCCCCCCCCCCCTTCTCTCTCTCCTTGTCCTCGTTTTCTGAGAGCGCCTCCGTCGTCCCAGCTTCTCCCTCTCTCCTCCCCGGCGGTTTTGTCGTCTGACGATGATGGGAGGGAGGAGGCCGCCCCCTCTGTATATGACTAGAGCTAGTTTTAGATTAGGGTTTTGTCCTACGCGTTTGGCGTCATGCCGCAGTCGCCCTGCTCTCTGGCCGTAAGATTCAGCAGCCGAACTGCATCAGGGAGTCGAAGAAAGGCTGCTGATGAGGGACTCCCGAAGATTGCTATGGTAGCAGCTCTGATTCCATGCTCCCCGGCTCCAACACGAAGTTGAATCACGTCGCCATCTATCCTTGTCTTCCATCTCCATGATGGCCAGCAACATGAAGCAGCAGATCCGCGACTGCATGCCCTAGGGATCTGTTAAGCTGGGCCATCATGTATCCGTGACCAGCAGATCAAGGTTTGTATTAGCAGCGTGAAAAAATTCAATTTGAATCAAAGCTAGAAGTGGAGCAAATATACTAGGTTTGTAATAATCTTGAGTTGAATATTCTCAAGCCACTTAATTTTGAATCAGGCAAAGCATTTATTTTTTGGGTTATCTTCTTGCCACAAAGCTTAAAATACCTAGACTAATTACCCAAACATAATCATTAACAAGGTTAAAGACCTTACGAAATGACATCAAGAACCGAAGCAAACGGAAACAAAAGATGACAAACCAATCGAGTTTCCTTTCAACTTGTTACAATGAATAATTTGTCAATTCAAGCTATTTTCAGTAAGACTATTCTATCTTGGATATGCTATACTATTTCTATTTTACTCAACATCTTAATTGAAAATGATAAAGAGAAAGCTAACGTGGCAAAACCAGGACATAGGCTTGTATAGCCTGAACATATAATACTTTTTTTTTTGTACAAGGGGTGGGATCCAGAGACCCCGATGCTGCATTTATATAAAACCACATGGCAGGTACATATTTGCACTTAGGCCATTTACATCTATTGCCCTGGGAAACCTAAAATTCGAAGATAAGGCCAGTGCTTTTACATAAAACACCCTAGAACAAAAAAATAAAACGCAATCAGGTCCTAGGGTGGCGCTGCCACCAGTCGCCGACGATCTCCAGGTGAGTGAAGCACCGAGATCGGAGCAAGAGACACTCGGACGCTCCCCTCCGGCGATTGACCGCTGACGCCGGCAAACTCGACACAGCCGGGGACGAACCACTTGATTGCATCGAGGAGCCGAGCTCCGGCGTCGGATCCAACAGGCCTCCATCTTGGAGGTTGAAGATTGGCCACCTTCTTGGCCATTGATCGCGGCGGTGAACAAGACCACCGCGTGTGGAGCTCTGGGATGCAGCAAGGCCCACTCCGCCGATGTTGAGGAAGAGCAGTAGAGCCTCTTCCGCTCCTCGCCACCACGGCCGGCCAGGGGAAGATGCCACCGCCGCATCCCGCGATCTGCAGAGCAAGCGATACGGCTAGCGATTTTATTAAATCGGCCTTGACCATCTCCATCCCTGCAAGAGGTCCACCATGGACCCGACGTGCAGAAGGGAAGAGGCCTAGCTCCAGCGTCGCTGCGGGTCGCCGGAGACCAGCCGAGGAGGAAGAAGAAGAAAAACAAACGGGCATCCGCCATGGCAACTCCAGAAGCTTCAACTACATATCTAGATCTAATCCTAATCCTACTATCTACAGCCCGCGCTGCGCATCCTCGTCCGCACCGGCCGGCAGCGCCGTCGGAGAGGAGAGGGGAGCGAGCCGGGAACGAGATCTAGGGGCGGAGGTCGACTCTCAAGGTGGGAGAGGGAAGGAGGGGAGATCTGGGGGCCTGCTTTTGTTTTATCGTATTGATCGACGATGCTAGTGGAGTACTAGCATAAAGTGAGACAAAAAGTGAAAAGCTTGAATCAAGTATGAACGTGCATGGTCGGAAGATTTGCTTTTACTTTCTTAATGAAAAACGTATAAACGTACGTTCACATAAGAGTTGCACAAGTCGAACCAAGCACACGTGTTCAATTAATATCTGGAACCGTGATTCGTGAGTGATGACCCGGTGGAAAAGGCAGTAGGAAATGCACCAGTGGGAGCTAATCGCTTTTCCCGTACACCAGCACAACATGAAGAGCCCGTTCGGAGTCTACCAGAAAAAGTGCCTGTTGACTCCTTCCTTTCTCCATCTACCAACCACCAAGTTGAGGAAAAAAAATCAGTAATGCGAATGCTTTTCTCGTTCTCCCACGTTGACTTCTGTTCAAAGGGAAAAAAAAAGGGCCCTGATATAATCTTAGGAATTCTCTTATTTCTTGTTTAGGCCCCTGACATAATTTTGGGAACATAATCGAGATGATCATAACCGATTGTGTGTTCATGCTTAGTTTGACCTAGTACACAACACGAATAACGGAAATTTAAATTGGCTCCCAAGCTCATATGTTTCTGGTAGAATAAGAAAAATCAAAAAAATAGCAAAACATTTCAAATCATTCTGAAACAATTTGGTGACGAATATATACATGTTTTTTCAATACGTGACAAGTTTCGTGATGAAATGATATGTGTGTTGATCTGTTTAAAAATAGCAAAATCAGTGCTCTATTTTTTAATCCCATTTTGGCCACTGAATTGTCTTTCTTGCACAAAACAGACCAGATGTCATTTCAGCATGAAACTTTTTACGTTTGTTACGTATGTAAAACATTTGTATATGTTTGGCTCCAAAATTTTCAGATTTTTTTTTGAAATATTTACTATTTTTAATTTTTTTTATTCTACCAGGAGCATATGAACTCGAGAGGCAAAATGTCTTCCCACAAATAAGCACTTTTGCGTATCCAAGACACGTATAATACCAATTTTGTTTACAGGATATACACCAACACAATATTTTGCCGTCGAGGAGTACAAGCAAAATTCACTTGCTAAAACTGCACGTGGCATGGCAAATACACTCAGAGCACGATCAAGATTCATTCAAGCCCGGAGTAGTGAGAAGAAGCCGTTCAATTTTAGATTTAGAAATATTAAATTTTCAAAACGAACAGTATAATGGGGAGCTTTATCTAGATACCAATATCAAGAAACATGGAATACTTTTCAAGGTTTTGCCAACGTGAAACACGCCTTTTAGATAGATTGTTGAAAAGCACGTATTGTCTGACGTACATCATTTGTTGCCCATATCCCGTCGCCGTCCTCTTCCCGCCCGTACGTCCGGCCTCACAGCAATAACCCAATTGCAGCCACGCGGTTTGGTGCCTTCGTCACCGTGGCGCCATAGTGACGCAAAGGCGGGGTGGCCTACGCTAGAAATGACGAGTTATTGGCCAGCATTGACCAGGTAGTTAGCGTCCTAATCAACATAGGAGAAGGGCGCACTTGCTGATGATTTGGACAGCGAATCCAGAATATATTAATGCATAGTCATGAAGATCGAACAGAAAACCCAGGCTAACTACTTAGCTAATCTCACCTGGTCCTCCATGGAGCTTTAAGGAAAGAAGTGCAAACCATTTTTTAGGGCCACTTAATTTTGGGCTTAATCTTATGAAGAAGCTGACCTCTAAATTTTGGTGGGGAAACTGCGGCGGGGATAAGCTCACATAAATTGTTCTTCTATTAATTTGAGCTTCCATAATTTTATTCCCTCTGATACATAATAAGTGTCCCTGACTTAATACAAAGTTGTACTAAGTCAGGAGGGATTTGCTTTGATTTTGATTTATGCACAAATTCAGTAGCAGCAGATGAGTTGAAATGAATTACGTTACAAAGAGTCAAATCATAATAAAACATGGTGCGATGTATAATTTAGTACATACCAAAAAAAAAAAGGTCACTAAAATACGACAAGCTCCTTGGATGTACCTACTAAACATTGAAAGATTGGAGGCAGGAAATTAAGTTTTCGTATGTGATATCGATCGATTAATAGAAGTACAGAACAACAAAAGCATGCATACATATATGCACCAAGAGGAAAGAGTTAATTAGGCAAATTGGATAGTATAGCTACTACATCCTTAGGGCGTGTATAATGGTTTTATCTTAGCAATACCACGTAAGATGATTGCTGAGTTGGACGATAAAATAAAAATAAAGTTTGCCTTCTCTTCGCAACAATACTCTCACCACAAATTTAGAAGTATCTGATTACATTGAAAAATAACTCTTTGCACATCATATTTTGTTGTCTTATCAAGTTTACATGGCAGGTTTAAAATAAGACACACAACCTACATAATTAGTACTGCCATACTAATTAGCTAAGCTAACAAAATCCGTGGGCGTGTGTGATTTCCTCGCTTTGAAGACTGCACGCGGAGTAGCACGTGTGTGCCGACCCCTCATCAAAGACGAAGGGAGGCAAAGGAGGCAGATCGTGAGCACATATTCAATTCGAGCGATGATGCTATGTGGTGCGAGTGCAACCTATATAGAAACAAAAACGGAGAAGAAACATGACCAATGTTTTCCCTCGTGACAAGATTTGAGTCTGGCACTGATACGTCTCAAACGTATCTATAATTTTTGATATTCCATGCTTGTTTTATAACAATGTCACATGTGTTTATTATGTTTTTATATCATTTTGGCACATTTTATTGGACTAACCTATTAACTCAGTGCCCAGTGCCAGTTTCTGTTCCAAAATCCAAAGTGCTCAGAAAATTCCCAAACAATTATAGAAATTCTTTTTCGCCAGAAGACCCCGGGAACCAGAAGAACAAGTCCGTGGGAGGCCCACAGCCGCCAGGTGACCCCTGGCCGCGGTCCAGGCTGGACCGTGCCTGGGTCCCACCTGGGTGCCTCCTCCACCGCCTCGCGTCGCCTCTTCGCCTATAAAGTCCCTCCTGACCTAAAAACAAAAGCCCCCGAAGGATTTCTCCAGAAACGCATCCGAGCTCCGCCGCCACCAAAAACCCTATTTCGAGGGACAAAAGTTACTGTTCCGGCACCCTGCCGGGATTGGGAATTGCCCCCGGAGCCATCTTCATCGACCTTGCTGCCTCCGTGATGCAGCGGAAGTAGTTCTTCATCGGGGCTGAGGGCTCATGCCGGTAGCTATGTGTTTATCTCTCTCTCTCCCATGGTGTGATCTTTATGTGATCATGAGCATTATTAGTGTAGCTGAATTCATATGATGTTTCCCCTTCATTATGTAATGGATATGTTACTCAAGTGGTTTTATCTAATTTCCTGAGTCATTGTTGACAACACGGTATCAAGGATGACAACGTGGTTACTTGTGTGTGGCTCTATGGATAATAGATTAGATATTTATCATGATTTATTCTTTGTGGAATTGTAAGGCTTTGTTGTTGTTGTTATTCTTTGTGGAATTGTGGTGTTTGGACTTTAGGGTGTGACAGACCTACGCAGTAATTGTGGTGTTTGAACTTTGAGGTGTGCTTTTATACCCCTACGCATAGTACTCTTGTTTCTTATCGAGAAGAAGAATAGTTCTGGGTAACACCTATGTTGTATAATGGGAGGAAGTATCATGCATGCGTTCAGTTGTGTTAATGTGTTGAGAGAGTCCACTAGTGAAAGTATGATCCCTAGGCCTTGTTTACAATCATCGGAACACCATTTTTAGTCACTTTTGTTACATGTTTGCTTGCTGTCATTTTTATTACAGATTACAAATACCATCTTTTACCATCCATATCACTTGCATTTTACCATCTCTTCGCCGAACTAGTGCACCTATACATCTGACAAATGTATTGGGTGTGTTGGGGACACAAGAGACTTCTTGTATCTTAATTGCAGGGTTGCTTGAGAGGGATACGTTCAACCTCTACCTCCCTGAGTTCGATAAACCTTGGGTTACTCACTTGAAGGTATCTTCTTTAGATCTTGCAATTTTATCTTTTTGTTTCTTGTTTTTATTTCACTAGTTAGTCTTAATGGAAAAAAAAAATAGCGAGCTCTATTTAATTTATCTTGAGTTAGGACATGAAGTGTTTGAAGAGAAAATTAAAAAACCTATGGAACTTTATTTGCATGATAATAGCAATGTTATTAGCATACATTCTTTGAACACCATTATTGCTAATGCTATGGAAAATTTTAAGCTTGGGGAAGCTGATCTTGATGAATATAATCTTTTTAGTCCCTCAAGCTTGGAGGAGGAAATTTGCTTTGATGATACTTTGCCTCCAATTTATGATGATTATAATAATTATGATATTTTAGTTCCACCTACTATTGATGATAAAGTTTATTGTGATTATGATGTGCCTCCTATATATGAGGTTTACAATGATGAATATGATATTTTCAGTCCATCTATTATTGAGGATAAAGTTTATTATGATTATACTATTCCTCCAATTTATGATGATTACAGTGATGGTTGTGATAGTTTTACTCCCACTATTACTAATGAGAAGAATTTTACTTATGTGGAGAGTAATGATAATGCTTTTATGCTTATGGATCATGATAAGAATGCTTTATGTGATTGCTATATTGTTGAGTCTATTCACGATGCTACTGAAAATTATTTTGAGAGAGGAAAATATAGTTATAGAAATCTTCATGTTATTAAATTTCCTCTCTTTATTATGAAAGTTTTGAGCTTTCTCTTGTGTTGCTTTTATATGCTGGTTGATTTAAGACCTAATGGTCATTATGAGAGAGGGAGACATGGTTTCACATATCTCAATAATATTAAGTCTCCTCTCTTTTTGTTGGAAGTTTTAAAGTTGCATTTGTTTTGCTTTCCTATGCTAGTCACCTTGTGTTTCAATGATTTATTTTCTTACAAGATTCCTATGCATAGGAAGAGGGTTAGACTTAAATGTGTTTGATATTTACTTCTTGATGCTCTCTTATATGTTCAACTCTATTCTTATGAGAGCATCATTAAAAATCATTGTGCCTAGCTAAAAGGCTTTAAAGAAAAGCGCTTATGGGAGGCAACCCATTTATTTTTGCTTTCAGTTTATTTTTGTTTTCTTTGTGTCTGGGTGTTGTTGCCTCTGTAGCAACTCCCTTGTATCCTTTTTATTTTGGTTTTTTGTGCCAAGATAGCCTCTAATGAGAGGAAAGTAAAAATTTTGAGTTGCTGTCCAGAAACAGATTTCTGTCCGTCACCGTACGAAATTCAACAAAATCGCAGAACATGATATGGAGCTGAATTTTTTTGAAAGCAAGCATCTGGGTTTTTCTAACTTTTTAAGTTTTCTGATTTGAGGTGTCCTAGTGCCTCGAAAAAAAATCATCTTTACATTCTGTTCTGTTTTTGACAGATTCTATCTTTGTTTTTGCATTGCTTCTTTTACGAGCAAAGTGGAGTTCTTTTATCCACGGAACATCACTTATATCTTTGTGGCAGTAGCCAATGTTAGGAACAAGTTTATGCAATGTTCCAAATGAGAACTGAAGGTGGATTATTTTGTTTGAGAACTAACCCCTCTAATGAGTTTGTGAGAAGTTTTGTGTGAAGGAAGTTTTCAAGTGTTCAGAGAATGAGGTGATGAAAGAAGATCAAGAAGGGATTAAAGTTCAAGCTTGGGGAGGCTCCCCTGGAGCTCCACCAAATATTCAAGAAGTCTCAAGCATCTAAGCTTGGGGATGCCCAAGGTATCCCCTTCTTCATCAACAATTAATCAGGTCGATCCCATGAAACTATATTTGTATTCCTTTACATAATATGTGCTGTTCTTGGAGCGTTATTTATGTTTTGCTTTCAGTTTTGTTTTGTTTTGTTTGCTGGACATTTGCAATGTTATATCCTATCATTCTTGTGTGGGAGAGACACGCTCCGCTTTTTCATAAAACACTCATGTTTTTCACTTATATGTGTTGAGTGTTTAGTTTTTCATTATTTTAGCTTCTAGCTCTTGTTTTTCATGTATCTCTTGTTCAGAGCTATTAGTTTCTTGTAGTTAGGAAGTACTCTCTTGTGTTTCATGTGTACTTGCTTAAGAGTTTTGTTCCAATAAGTTGATTGGTGTTTGGTTGAAAGGGAAACTATCATGTAGGAAGTGGTAAAAGAAGTTTACATAATCTTGTAGGTCATTGTCTTGAATAATTTGATGCTTGTCAATTGTTTTGAGAGATGAATTAGATTAAATGTTTAAACTTGTGGATCATTTACTTAAGAATGGAGTAGTGGAGAAATACCGTAAAGCTTAAAATTATGACACTTGTTTTGATTGGTATTTTCTCAAAGTCTAGATATTCTTTTTGTAAAAGCATGTTTGGTTGACAAGGAAGACGGTATGAGGTCTAATGGTTATGCTTAACGTATATCTTGTGGTCATTCATGTATTGGGTTGATGATATGTGTTTGCTTGATACCTTGCTAAGCCTAAAAACTCTGTACTGAGGGAATGCTTCTCGTGCATCCAAATCCTTGAGCCAAATATCCATGCCATTTGTGTCCACCATACCTACCTACATGTGGTATTTCTTATCCACTCCAAGTAAATTTTTCGTGTGTACCTTAAAACTTCAAAATGTTATTACTCCTGTTTTGTGCCACTGCTTCCAATCTCATGAGGAAGTAGTAGTTGGGATTGTTATCATCCATGCCAAACAAGTTATCCAAGGACTTGTATGCTTCATCTACTTGTCCATTAATTTTGCAAAAAGAGCTGGCAGCGGGGTGCCCAACCCCATAAAACATAAATTACAACTTTCACAAAAAACTCTCCTCACATTTTGTTCCTGAGAATTCAGTAAAACATCTGCATGTGTAAACAAAGGAGATAGATGAATGATCTGCTTGCTGCAGAAATAACGTTCCTCATGGGAGCCGCTCTTAAAATTTATTTGGTATGGAAGATATCAGGAACTCTACTACCATTCGTTGACCATAGTATGCACCATTCTAAAAAAAATATTTTTATGTCTCTATATGCTTTTAAAAACTAAAAAGCTGTAGCACACGATTAATCTCTGCTTCCCTCTGCGAAGGGCCTTTCTTTTACTTTTATGTTGAGTCAGTTTTCCTTTCCAATCTTTATCTCTCAAGCAAGCGCATAGTATCAATTTTGGTACAAGTCTACTACATTTTATCTTTACGTTTAATCATGAAAACTTTGTGTTGATATTATCCAGTGATAAGTATGTTACAAGTTGAAGCTTTTGCTAAAAACTTAAATCTTCCTTTGTGTTGGTTAAACACTTTTTCGAAAGAATATTGCTTTGTGAGCTATCAAGCATGACGAGTTTTATAATTTTCAAGTCTCCAAAGTACTATTCATGAAAAATTCTTGCTTAGATGTTACACATGGTTAATCATTGTTTACTTTATTTCAACTATAGACCATTGTCTTGGATCACTTTCATTCAGTTCATATGCTTTACATTATTACTTGATCAAGATTGTGTTAGAAGCATGTCACTACAAAAATTATTTGGTTATCATTTACCTACTCGAGGACGAGCAGGAATTAAGCTTGGGGATGCTGATACGTCTCAAACGTATCTATAATTTTTGATATTCCATGCTTATTTTATAACAATGCCACATGTGTTTATTATGTTTTTATATCATTTTGGCACATTTTATTGGACTAACCTATTAACTCAGTGCCCAGTGCCAGTTTCAGTTTATTATGTCTGTGCATTGCAGAAAAAGGTCCAAAATCCAAAGTGCTCAGAAAATTAACAAAAAAATACAGAAATTCTTTTTCGCCATAAGACCCCGGGAGCCAGAAGGACAAGTCCAGGGAGACCCACAGCCGCCAGGTGACCCCTGGCCGCGGTCCAGGATGGACCGTGCCTAGGTCCCACCTGGGTGCCTCCTCCACCGCCTCGCGTCGCCTCTTCGCCTATAAAGTCCCTCCTGACCTAAAAACGAAGGCCCCCGAAGGATTTCTCCAGAAACACATCCGAGCTCCGCCGCCACCGAAAACCCTAATTCGGGGGACAAAAGTTCCTGTTCCGGCACCCTGCCGGGATTGGGAATTGCCCCTGGAGCCATCTTCATCGACCTTGCTGCCTCCCGTGATGCAGCGGAAGTAGTTCTTCATCGGGGCTGAGGGCTCATGCCGGTAGCTATGTGTTTCTCTCTCTCTCCCATGGTGTGATCTTTATGTGATCATGATGCATGTAAAATGCATACATGAACTTTGCATTATTTTACTTATATTCCTGTCATATTTGCATCATATAAGGGTTATATCACTGTTTTATAATGATTTTGGGAATATTTGGTATGTTTCCTATTTTTATGGAATTAACCCTGCACAGTCAGAAAACCCTGTTTTCTATATTTTAATGTTTCAGGGACCCAAACGACGTCCAAATGACCTAATATTTTACGGGCATCAGTTTTTGGAAGGAACAAAGCGTAGGAGCCAAGGAAGCGCACGAAAGGAAGCCGGAGGCCAAAGTTGAGTGGGCCCACGCGGCCAGGTACCTGGGCCGCGTGGGACCTCCCTTTTGGTCCTCGGAGCTCCGTTGCCGTCGATCTTTCCTCCACCGACTCGGTTTTGACCTAAAACCGACTATAAAAATAGCCCCCCGACGTTCTCTGGAAGGAGGCCGCAGAAACACAGAAACACCGAAACAGAGACTTGGAGTTGCAGATTGGAGGGGGAAAACTCCGGCTGGGCGCTGCCGGCGTGGTCTCCATCTTCTCCAACGACTTCTCCACCGTCTCCATGATGAAGAGGGAGTAGTCCACCTCTGGACTATGGGTTTGTGGAAGTAACTGATGTATCTCTCCTCTCTCTTGAGCTTCACTAATTAGTACCGTATGAGCTGCTGAACATGATTACGGTCATCTATGTAATACCTTTGTGGTGGATCTTTTTATGAGTTAATATATGTTTGAGATTGCAATGGTTTTGTTTCAGTTATGAAAGTAGATGCATATTATGTACCCCGTTCTTATTTACTTGTCATGATCAAGCATGTTTATGAGAGCGTGTGAGGGGGAACGTGTGCATTAGTTGGAGTAACGGGGGGTGGCTAGTGCAGTGAACGTGAGACAAAGTTCTGCGATCCACTTGGGTGTTTTACCTTACTTTGTTGCCTCACTAGGGATAAAAAGAAATACCATGCTACCGGAGATGTGGGTGTGACCATTGCCACTTTCTCCATGACTAGATCTAGCATGTTCTTATTTTAACTTCATGTCATGATACTTATTGCTATACTCTGATTTATCTTAATTACTGAGGTGTTATGATTTAGTTCGCATCTTGGTGGAGTATAAAAGAGATTAATAAACAAAAGATCTCTATGTTAGAACGTGATGCCCATATAATTATAACTTGTCATTAAACTGTTGTGTTGCAATCTCATATGTCAACTCTAGTGTTCCATTGTCTACCACTTTATTAAAGAGAGAGTGTATTTGTGAAACCATGAAACCCGGTCCATTTTTAATCATAAGAAACACCTTTCCAACAACTTTTACCACTTTACCATTTTCTGCCATTTAAAAATCCGAAAATACAAAAACACTTTTACATCTTGCATTCATCATATAAAACCAAAAAATATCATTTATCATTGCTACCACCATCCTTGCATATTTATTTACCACCATTGCATATTTATTTCTTGTTTGCATTGCATATTATCTTGATATCATTCTCACACCTTGTGCTTGACAACCACTAGGTGAGGTTGAGGACCAAAACATTTACTTTGTTTTGTAGGTAACCAAACGAAGGATAGGAAAGATAAATCTTCACTACTGATTCCCCGAGAGTTCGATATTAAACTCTCGAGTCACCCCTCGTGGGGAAAACACGTCTTCCACTTACTACACACTCTGCACTTGGAGTCTCAACCTAACCCATATTCTTTTGACGCAGGTAACTATGTCATCGGGTATCAAGACAGTTTTCTGGCGCCGTTGCCGGGGAATCATTGCTGAAAGGTTTATCCAAGGGTCCCCTGCACTAGCTCTGTTTTCTGGCACCGGGTTTATCCAAGGATATCTCACCAAGTCAACTTCATCACCAACTTGTGCTAACACCTAAGCTTGGGGAGGTTGCACCTACGTGAGCATCATCTTATCCATCTTTACCTTCAAAGCAATTTATCTTGTTTTGTCATTGTCTTGCATATTTATTTTCAGTTTTGCATTTTGTGTTGCATTTGTTATTTCGGTTTGCATTGTTTAGTATCATTTTATTTTCAGTTTTGCATAAAAAATTAAAAACACATAAAAACTTTATTAAAATGGCTTCTAGTGTTGAAATGAACAATTTTGGTCAATACTATGGAGAGTCGTTAATGGATGCTTGGTATAGAATTAAGGGCATTAGTAAAAATGGTGTCAACAAATATACCCCTGCTACTTTGAAAAGAAACTTTTATAATGGTCTAGATGGGTGGTCAAAATGTTTTCTAGACTCATTGACTAGTGGAAGATTTGCCTCTGGAAATCCCTCACATGCTAATAATCTAATGGAAAGTCTATTTGGGAATTCTATAGAATCAAAAGATGAAATTATGATCAAACAACTAAAAGTTTCTATGGTTAGGTCAATATTATGTCTACAAACTTATATGGAAGATTATCCTACTAAAAATGAGATGCATTCATTTATCCTTCATACAAAATCTAGTATGAAGAAGACAAACAACACTATTTCGGGAATTTCTTTGAAAATGGAAACTATATTGAATTATGCCAAGTCTAAAAAGAAGTTGACTAGGGAATTAAATGAAAGAATATCTTCTATGTTGGGACCTTTAGACAAGGATATTAAGAATTATGTTGAAAAAGAGGATGATCTCCAAATAGCCTTGAATGCTGCTTTAAAGAAAAGAAATCAGAATTTTGTTTGGATTGGGGAAGTTAAAATGCTTAGTGAAGTCAAGGAACCATTGCTTGACTTAGAGAATTGTAGCTTGCATGAATTAATATCTATCTTACAAAAATTTGCAAGTGATCCTTCCATCAATGTTAACCAAGCAGGTTTTGATTTTTATATTGCTAATCATGTGTTAAAAGAAAAGATTGCTAGGTACAACCAAGAGGCTATGATACACCTAAGCTTGGGGATATATGGATTCCCAAAGTCCTAGTAACCACTGGACAGTGTGGTTACTTGTGTGTGGCTCTATGGATAATAGATTAGATATTTATCATGAGTTATTCTTTGTGGAATTGTGGTGTTTGGAATTTAGGGTGTAACAGACCTACGCAGTAATTGTGGTGTTCGAACTTTGAGTTGTGTTTTTGTACCCCTACGCATAGTACTCTTGTTTCTTATCGAGAAGAAGAATAGTTCCGGGTAACACCTATGTTGCATAATGGGAGGAAGTATCATACATGCGTTCAGTTGTGTTAATGTGTTGAGAGAGTCCACTACTGAAAATATGATCCCTAGGCCTTGTTTACAATCATCGGAACACCGTTTTTAGTCACTTTTGTTACATGTTTGCTTGCTGCCATTTTTATTACAGATTACAAATACCATTTTTTACCATCCATATCACTTGCATTTTACCATCTCTTCGCCGAACTAGTGCACCTATACATCTGACAAGTGTATTGGATGTGTTGGGGACACAAGAGACTTCTTGTATCTTAATTGCAGGGTTGCTTGAGAGGGATACGTTCAACCTCTACCTCCCTGAGTTCGATAAACCTTGGGTTACTCACTTAAGGGAAAATTGCTGCTGTCCTACAAACCTCTGCACTTGGAGGCCCAACACTGTCTACAAAAATAGAAGCGCGTAGTAGACATCAGGCATGAAAACAATAACCGTGGTGGCGGGGAGGTGCTCTACATGAGTGAGTTTTGCATGGCCGCTTTACATGGGTGTGCGAAGGGGGTGCGCTAGGGTGGAACAGATGTAGAAGAAGGAGAACAAGGTGACTCCCCGTCTTGATGAGCGAGGGTGGCCACATCGGCTCGAGGTCAAAACACGTTCGCCTTGTATTGGGAGGAAACTCTAACAAAGAAAGGAGAGGAAGCATAATAAGCAAACAAAAACAGATAAGAAACGTAAACGCCCAGAGATAGACAGGTACCCGAGCGATCTTGTAGTACGAATCGTTCGGGCGGTACTGAGCAATTTCCGGCATAATGGCCGCTTTAATTCGTAGGATAGGAAAATCGTAGAAATATGAAAAATGTATCATTGAAACGTCATGCTCACTCCAATCCTACATGAAATTTTATGCATAAAGTTTGTTTAATTCCATCAAACCGTAAAAAGAGTTTGGAGTGAATGCTAGATTTCCTATGGAAAGGTGAAAATGATTTTTTAGGAAAAAATCATATAAGATCCAATCTTACAAATTAAACGATCAAGATAGAATTTTATCTATGGCGTCGTATCCTATGCATCCAGCAGGTTGGTGTATCCCTGCATCGGAAGCGGTTCAGCCATCCGATTAAAATCGTGCGTTCCGGCTCAATCCCACACAATTTTGCACTAAAGCGCCCGCATTCAAACCGTGTATTATGCAAAATTAACCCCTAAACACGTCCAACCCCCTGTCTTACCCCTGAACAACACACGTTTGGATATATCAATGGCGGCGCCGACGAGCTCCACGATCCCCAGTTGCCGGGAGCGAGATGCGATTCGACAGCCTCGACGCGATCTGACGTACTCTATTCCGATCAAAGATTACCTCTTCGCGCTGCCGCCTTCTCGCTGGTCCTTGACGCCGAGGCCGCCGGCGTCCGGGGCCTCTGCACCGTCGTCGTACAGTGCACGCTCCTCCGATGGTGGTGACCTACTCCTCAGGACGGCGGCTGGCTACAAACTGATGTGGGCTGCTACTCCCTTGCATGGCAACAAGGCTAGCTCAGGAAATTGGCCGCTGCTACAACTCTGAATTTTTCATTTTTCCTGTGTGTACTGTTGCCGACCCTCTCCATAGCAACGAAGCTAGCTCATGAAATTGGCCGCCTGCCACAGCTCAGAATTTTCCCTTGTTCCAGTGTACTGTATCTAGTACTTGTATTTTCCTCTGAATTGCATTTTTCTCTTTGTTGGGTGTGCCTGTAGCTTAGGATCTACAATGTGAATGTTAAACACTGGCGATTATTTATTTTTTCAGAAAGGAGTGAATGTAATATTGTGAATGGAAATATCAGAAAGAACAATTGCTTCTGCTCTAACGTGAGGTTACTGTAACTGAGTCAGGCCATATAGCATCAGAGTCATGATAGTCATCGTATCCTGGGATCTAGTGCTAGAATACAAGCAAAGATAATTTGTGTTTGGTCCCAACTGTTAGTCTTTTCTTGTATCACACTTGATTTGCAGCCACGAGAATCTGTAACCGACAGGACGAGCTTGTAGTGTAAGCCGACGGATCGCAGATGTGGCCGCCAGCAGCCTCAGCATCAGGAATGGGCGACGGCACGAGACTGGCCACAGAACTTTCGAGGGACGGGGAGCATGGAGACTGGCCATGGTCATGGATCTGTACCGGGTTTGGGCCAGCACAAGCATGGAGCGAGGGATCGGGCTGGGGCCATAGAGTGGCATCCCGCTTCTGGTGACGGCGAGCGCGCATGCGGCCGCCGGTAGCCTCGGCTTCCCGCGACGGCGACCTCTCAGACACTCTCACCGGTAACATCGAGGAGACGGGGATTGATGCGATTCAAGTTGTAATATTTTCGAAGGTTTGGGGAACTTAACAAAATTAGAGGGCTGGAAGCGGGCGGTTTAGTGCAAAATCGCCTACAATGGATGCAGGTTGTACGATCTTGATCGGCCGGCCATTAATGTTTTGGATGCATGGATACAGAATAGCACCGGATGCATAGGATACGACGCCTTTATCTATAATATCCAAATCCTCCAAGTTTTTTATGCAATTCCTTTGAGAGTTTTTTAGATGAATTCCTTTGAGAGTTACTATCGGTGCTTTTTTTTGTCCTAGAGCGCGGACGTACAGTGGAAAGCGGTGGCACAGCCGCACGGGTACGTATCCTCGTTAAGGAAACGTATAACGAAACTACGTTTTCCTGTAATGCAAACAAGTCCGATTCCTTTCTCGTGGAAACTGGAGATCTGGTGGAGCCGTGGAGGCGGTTCTGGAATCGAGCTCAAACAGGATCCATACGAACCGGATCACCTGAACCACAATCATCTGCACAGGCCGACCTGCCGGAGCGCGAGAGTTGAGGCGGCGCGGCGGCCGGCGACGAAGAGGAGGGCGGCAAGATGTCGTCCGTGTACGTGCTGGAGCCGCCGACGAAGGGGAAGGTGGTGGTGCAGACAACGGCCGGCCCAATCGACATTGAGCTCTGGGCGAAGGAAGCTCCTAAGGCCACGCGCAACTTCGTTCAGCTGTGCTTGGAGGGCTACTACGACGGCACCCTCTTCCACCGCGTCATCAAGTCCTTCCTCATCCAGGGCGGTGACCCCACCGGCTCCGGCACCGGTGAGATCCTAAACCCTAATCAGGCTTATATATCTAGGGTTTCTTATTCCAGATTTTACCATCAATCTTTACCAAACTGAATCGTGGATGTTGGTTCAAGTTACCGATTAGTGAATCAAAATTTAGAAAAATCGTGCCTGGTTAACCATCTTTTTGAGCCATAAGTTCGATTTGTGTATTTGTGGTGCTCTGAATTGAACCTGACGATTGTCTGCTCTCAATTTGCAGGTGGTGAGAGCATATATGGGGCCCCGTTTTCTGACGAGTTCCACTCGCGCCTGAGGTTTAATCACAGGGGTTTATTGGCCTGCGCCAATGCTGGCACGCCTCATTCGAACGGAAGCCAGTTCTTTATTACTCTCGACCGCTGTGATTGGCTTGATAAGAAGAATACTATTTTTGGGAAGGTACCCTGTCTAGCTTGAGTGCCATTGTGTATGTCTTGGCGTAACACATTTGTTTTTCTGGTGGTGATTACTCTTGACTTCGTGGATTTGTTCACGTTCAGGTCACTGGGGATTCTGTCTTCAACCTTCTGGCCTTGGCTGATATAGAGACCGATAAAGATGATCGACCTGTGTACCCACAGAAAATTCTTTCGGTCGAGGTAGCTTTTCCCCTTGTGTTTTATGATCATTCGGTTTCTTTTGGCACTTCTGCAATGAGACAAATTCTTCCGTTTGTGTAATTGTTGCTTGTGAAGCCTATCTAGCTATTGACTAATTACATGCATTTCCGCTTCTGTAGGTACTCTGGAACCCATTCGATGATATAGTCCCAAGGCAAATTAAGAAGATTCAGCCTGCTTCCAAAGCTGATGTTGAGGGTCAACCAAAAAAGAAAGCTGTTAAGTATGTGCTCTGCATGTTGGAACCTATTGTCCTTGACAAAGATAGGGTAATGATGTTAGATTTGTTTTGACATGTCCATTTGTTCTATAGGCAACTTAACGTCCTCTCCTTTGGAGATGAAGTAGAAGAAGAGGAGAATGAGGCAGCTTCCTTTGTGAAGGATAAAATAAAAAGTATCCATGATGTGTTGGACGATCCCCGTTTTCTTAAAGTGGAACCACAGGTTGAACAACTGGTAAGTATTATCCCTTGTGTGACTTGTGTCACTTCTAGTCGGAGAAATCTGTAGGACATTAACCGATCATTTGCTAGGAAACATATCACACCAACAGAATCAGGGAGACCTTATCTAACTGGTAGACATAGTCACATAGCATTCTATACTGCGTAGCACTGTGCCGTGTTAGTGTGCATACCATCTGCTACAAGGAATTGCTGTTGCCATCCTTTTCTAATTTGTTAAGCTTATCCTATTGAGTTATACCTGCGAAGATTATGCTTACACTAGTTCAGAACCAATATTTTACAGAAGGACATTTTTTGTGTGTGTAGCATTCTCTATTTAACACACTACTATTAACTACCTAAGGAGCATGTTTTTACCGAGTGCTTTGCTGAACTGATTTTTTATGTGGTTTGTCTTTTCTTGATTATCCCTGCCAGTTAATTATTCCCAATGCACACTGGGTAACTCAAATACAAGTTTTCTTCTTAAGTTGGTTTAGGACATCAGTTGTATCTTGGACTCTGGTCAGGTTTTGTATATTAAGAGCTACTTGTTTGATATTAAATAGTTATAGACCATGTGAAATTTTGACACGGTTGTGTTTATTGCACCGTACAGTCCAAGGAGGAGGAGGAGAAGAAAAATGAAACTGTTATATCTATCAGGGAGGCTTTAATCTCGAAAAAAACTGACTCCAGAGAGCTGGAGCATGATCCAGAAAATGATGATTCTCCTGAAGACGAGAACGAGGAGGATTTTGACAACAGGATGCGTTCGCGAATTCTAAAAAAACGTAGGGAGCTTGGGGATATACGGCATAGTGAAAATTCCAGGAAAGGTAACTTATTGTTCCAGTTTCTGTTAAGATAGTTCTCCATATCTGGAACACTTCTGTTCAGCAATGTACTGTACCATGACAGACTTAATGAGAGGCAGGATCCTGCAGCTACTTGCTTTTTTTTAGACTGATTTCACATAATTGCTAAACAAGTTTGAAAACTGAGCAATTTATTTCTCCCTCTTTGGTACAGATAAATCTCATCGGAAGGTTAAAGATTTACCAGCTCGCAGGTTCTGTGATTTGTCTACATTATTTATATGTTCCCGATTCCCTATGTGCTGTGACTGTCTTTTGCATATATCTATTAGTAATGATAGAACTGTCGTTTGGTTCAAACATGTAGGTTATCGTTACGATGTCTTGAACGACTAGAGCATCTATTCTTTGAAAAACAACCTGTAGTATTCCTATATATCATTGTAGTCCTGTTCTCTTTAATTTAATACTAAGTGATCATTTTCTGAAAACTTAACTGATAAGTGTCTCACCACTCACAAGCATTCATACTTGGTAATTAGCACTAAGTTACTCAGGGACATAATAACACCATTCTGAATGGAATTGAATTATGTGAGTCTGTAACCTTGTAACATAATTATATTGAAAAGAATATCTTTAATTTTCATTACCTTGCCATTTTGATAAATAGTTTGGTTCTGCACATTCACAATCATAGTTCTTCTTGGTAGCAGGGTTACCATGTACTACCTCTGTTCCACAATATAAGCCTTTTTAGTTGCTAAAAAGGCTTATATTGTGGAACAGAGGGAGTATTAAATAAAATAGATGGTAATCTAGACTTATCAATGGTACTGGAAGAAGCGTCTTGTGTGTATTTGCATGTCTGAAACACTGAACTTTAAACAGTACTGTGTAGAAAATCTAATCCAACAGTTGTGAAGTTATTAATGTGTACAAAATGTACACAGGAGTGACGATGAAGATGATGATGACGATGATCAGCAGTTAACGAAAACACGGAAACTATCCTTGAAGAAAAAAGGCATTGGCTCTGAAGCCAATACTGAAAGGATGTCCAGAGGAGATGATAATTTGCAACTGCTAAATCCAGCTGAACAAGAGAAACACCTGAAGAAACAGAGAAAACGCAGCCTCCAAGGCCGTGAAGAGGAGGTATTATTTTTATGCTTTCTCATCAGCACGTTCCTCTGTGCCATTACAAGATGGATAATGCATATACATATGCCAGCTGGCATCTCTTCTACCTGTCAATTTTTGTACATCAAGTTGAGTACCTAACTGTTTCTTAAACATCGATTTTTGTTGTTAGACTTTAGCAAAGTTACAGAAGTTCAAGGCTTCCTTTCTTAGCAACAAGCCAACTAATGCGGAAACAAAGCCAGAAGATGTCGAGGGCTCCAAAGAGTGGCACGCCAACCGTCTCACTTTTGCACCGGAATCTTCGAAGGTAGGCTGGCATCCTCTCCGCTTTCTTTTCCTGCACACACATACACACATAGGAAATAGATGCATGGGCTAATTTTGTCTTTACAGGATGGTATGACTAGGAAGGATGATCCAAATGACTATGTAGTGGTTGATCCTCTTCTGGAGAAAGGAAAACAGAAGTTTAATAAGATGCAAGCGAAGCTAAAAAAGAGAGATCGTGAATGGGCTGGCAGATCTCTCACCTGATCCTTTTGGAGGTGCGTCACTGCTAATCTCTGTAGCGAGTTAGCGACCAATGAACTGGCTAGTAGCGAACAATCATGTTGAGTGTTTTGTGTAGCTTACCCTACCACATTGTACAATCGCAGCATGTATAAGCCAAAAGGGCTTTCTATCTAAAGAAATATGCTAATTTGATTAATATCAGGAACAGGAAATCGAATGAATTTATGCTTCACTAATTGAATGATAAATGATTACAAGCGAAGGAGATAGACGGTTTAAATAAAAAAATACCCAAAATTTCAAACATGTATCTAGAATTACTGGAAAACTATAAACAAAAATAGTGAAAACTAGCTCATTAGGAGCCCATCCAAGATCGTTGTAGACCCAACGAATTACTAGTTCCCAACCTCGGGTGGAATGAAATCCAACGTGTCTCAAATCTCAATGCACCTCTCTTGGTGATAGTATATCCTTCTGAATTTCCAGACGTATCCTGTTAACTAAGAAATATACCCTTCTTTTGCCCCCAGAAGAAGTGCAGTGTGCCAAAATGTAAACCTACCACACAATGCCGCTGCTGCAGTTTTGGTGTTGGCTTGGAATTGGAATATGAGCATAACAGATGCATGTTCAGGATGTTAGAGTTAGCACATGTGGACTGTTTGTAATTGTATCATGGTCAATGGTAAAACTGTAAATAGCAATTGTAGAACAGACTTGTTTGTTTAAGAAAGCAACGTTACGGTAACGTCTGAGATCCATCATGTCGTGGAGGAGGTACAGCACCTTCTGTACTCACTCATGGCATCCGTATTTGTTCAGCTGGGTGCGTGCTGGGCGTTGCTGGGCAATTGGCTGTTCTTCATCGAGGACAACTTCTCTAGATGGCCTTTCTTTCAGCAAGCTAGAATGATTTTGCAAGAGCTTGTACAGTTGTGGTGGGGTAACCTCTTCTGTTTTCCAAGGGCTGTACTACTCCGTGTGGTGCGATGTTTACCCGCACGACGAGGCAATGGCATATGAGGCTCTTCCGTTAACTCGCTTCGGCTTGTACTACGTGTGCCCCATTAATCAGTAGAAGCATTATCTACGTTTTCTGTTTACTACTAATCAGAAGTGAACAAAACAGTGAGAGCTGCGATATCACACTAAACAGAAGCGAACAAAATAGAAGAGAAAAAAAAACCCTGCAAAAGAAGTGAAAGCTAAACAGATCTTTTTTATGCGACTCTCGCTATCTTTATTCATCAACCAAAATGTTTACGGGTGTACCTAGCCACAAGTGGTGCCAACTCCTTAGGCCTCGTTTGGTGCAGGTGTTTTCAAGCGTTTTCTGGTGTATATTCCGGACTAAAGAAAATACTCGCGAATCCACTAGCAAGTCGTTTGGTAGGCCGGTCTCGGCCGGGCTAACCCCCAGAAAACTCTACAAATCACGTCGGGTCGGCGGGTTTTGGAAACGCTCCTCCCCCCTCGCGTTTTGGGCGTGGCGGCGCGGCACGCTCGCATCTCGCCCGACGCCCACGACGCCCAGCCACGTCCGATCTCATCTGTCCCGACGCCCACGACGCGCGCAGACACCGGCAGCTCCTCCACCCCGCATCCAGCCAGCAGCTTCATCTCGTCTCCTTCCCAACCCGCTGAACAGTGCTTCCGCCGCCGAAGGCGCCGATCGCCAGAGTGCATGGATAGGGCTGTTAGTGCTGATTGCTGAACGAGTTGTGCATGCAGGTAGTAGTGGAGAACGTGTGCGTGAGTTTAGGATCAGACCGGTGTGTGGTTTTTTTTTTTTTGAAAGGGAGCCGTGTACATGATCAAGCAAAGGAAGAACACACACGCACGAACTCAAGAACAGAGCACTCCACACACGGCGAACCTGGCACCACCACGCACACCACGCACCCGAGGAAGAAGCTCAGCCAACCAAGTTGATAAGCCGCATAATCCATCCGACGCAGGCGCCGGAATCTTGCCGCTGAACGAGTATCGGCGCTGAGCCGCCGCCAGGCCACCATCATCGCCTCACGCCGGAGACGAAGATGACGGCACCGTCCATCTTCCGCAAGCCCACCAAGGTCGTCGACGAAGGAGAGCACCGTCTCTGCACACTCCCAAGCTTCAAGCTCCTTCACACCGCCACCCGGGCTCTGCACCACCGCCGGAGGGAGCGGCGACGCAGCGGCGAAAAAGCCCAGGGACCAAAATCCCCGCACACCAGATCCGCGGCGCCGACCCGCCATCCGGACGCAGGGGCCTGGAAACTCGAGAAATCCGAAGATCCGCGAGCTCCAGCAAGACGAGCGCGCCGTCACGGGCCTCCGAAGAACATCTGCAACAGAGAGAAAGCACGCCGCCGCCAAAACCACCACCGACCGCACCTCCACCTCCAGGGCGCCGCCGGCTAGGCCTCCTACCAAACCTACACTATATACAAGACGGGATCCGGGGATTCCCCCGCCTCCCGCTGCCGGAGCAGCCGCCGGAGACGGAGAAATCCCGCGGATCGCCGCCGCACACGGTGGTTTCGCGGGAGAGGTCCAAGAAATCGCCTCTTCGCTACTGTAGCGAGAGGATAAGGGTCGGAGGGGTGCGAAGCGTTTGCCTTCTCTCACACTACCGGTGTGTGGCTTGGCTGTGTGTGTTTCCCCTTTAAATACTCCTGTAATCAGCAAAGTTTATTAACAGAGAAAGAGAGTAAAATGTAGATATTCTTGTTCCTGTGAGATGTTCTTGTTCCTGTAGATATTCTTGTTTCTGTCATTCTGTGAGATGTTCATGTTCCTTCTCAATTTGTTTATAGATATTCTTGTTCCTGTAATGCTGGGTAACCTGATAAAAAAAGTACCGTTGAAGTTGCCTGCTCAGGTACTATAATCACTAAATTTTATTGATGATATAACTTAAATCAAAAGTATTGCTGAAACCACCATGTGCTATTAAAAAAATCAAGTTTGTATTGATAAAACACCCGTGTGCTATCCCTGTGTGCCAAACGACTAGAACTGGTGGGGGGTTTTGGTGGAGAAGGGGATTAGAAGGGGTGGAAGTGTCTTGGGTGTGAGTAGTGTTTTCACCAAAAACACTAGGTAATATACACAGAAAAACACCATAAAACACTGCTGCCAAACAAGGCCTTAAGAGAGGGGAATTTAGCGAGATTATGAACTTCAGTATTCAAATTCCTACACTCATGAACAAAACAGCAATTATTAAACAGATTCAACCTATGTATGACACGGCGTTTCGGGTCACGGGTGCAGATGCACCCGTTGTGTACAACATTTTTTAAAACTTTTCAAAATGTCAAAAAATTACAAATTGTTTTTTGGATATTCATCAGGACATTTTTAAAAAGATTTGGATTCATGGTGCGGACCCGGTTGAGTTGTGGCCATCGCTTGCTCGCGCCCTATGTCACTCCCGCTCCATCCCATCCAATTTACTCTCACACGCAATAAACAATACTAATTAACCAATCTCTCCACCGGTATCCGTGCGTCCAAAACTTCAAGCCGCCAACACTCCGTCGTCCAGGACTTGATGCCACCTATGAGAGAACAATTTTTGGCGTAGGTGTAGATTTAGATCGAATCTATATTAGAAGTAGATAATTTTTGTCAACACATAAGAATAGAGAGAGAGAGGAGATCAGCTCCGAAGGTGTACCCCTTAAGGGGAGAGGGGGTGGGTATATATGAGGAGGAGGGGGTCTAGGGAAAACTCACTTGGGGAGGAATTCCTCCCCAAGTCGTCCGCCGCAGCCGGCCCTGGAGCAGGGTGGGTGCGCCGCACCCCCTTTCCTTGTTTACGTCGGCCTCCTGGCCCAATCCTAATTGGCCTTCCTTGGGTGCCTTGCCCCCCAAGGCAAGCGGGGTGGCAGCCCAAGGAGGCTCTTGCACCGGCCTAGGTGGCTCCCTGGGTCCCATACGGCTACCCCTTGTGGGGAACAGCCCCAGGGCAGCCCATTACCCCTCTCGACACTTCTCCCCTTTTCCGGTGTTTGTCCAAAACCTCCGAATCAATATATATCTTCCATATAAAATCTCGGAATTAATCCGATAGTGATAGAAACTATTTCTATGACTCTGGGACATCGTATGTCCGCATATTTAATTCCTGGAACACTTCCGAGGTCTCTCCGACATTATATGCCTTCTCAATAAATGTTTGGAACAATTCGAAGTCTCACCGATAACATCAGAACGTTTCCAATGATTCTCACATCTACCTACCATACATGTAACTCTTTGTAATAGGCTAAAACACTTAAAGCGTGTGACCCAGTAGGTTCGGTAATACAAAGACATGATCGGAACACTTTCCGCTCAATAACCAACATCGGAGTCATGGACGCCCGTGATGATTCCCATGCATATAAGAATATATAAAACTAACCTTTTTGTTTCTCATATTTCTAATACCTTTGCTTCATGATCCCGAGGTGAGATGTCGGTATCCACGTGATCAAACACTTCGATCACTATACCTGTTAGCCTCGTATCGATATCACTCTCTTTTCTCATTGCGTATTCTGATATCCTCCTCAGAATTATCATGTTGTGTCTGGCCAGACGATTGGATGATATCGTAATACTGTGAGGGCCTGGAGTGTATATCTCCATCGTTAGGAGGAGCAAGATCCCAATTTCGAACTATCCAAGTTCCTGGCACACTTTAGGATATACCTGAAAACCACATCACCTAGTTACGGAATGACGTTAGGTGACAATCTAAGCATACCTTTTAAGCAAGTGGTCACTAGAAATTCTCATGGTCTAAAAACTTATGCAAATGATAATGTCATAACAAAATTGCTATCAACAACAACAAATAATATCTCATAGCAAGATCAATTATATTGGGTCGGTTCTGTACCATTGTTCATCTAACAATGTACTCTCACAGTTGTTGGCACTCATGTTATGACAAAGTCCATGATCAAGAAAACATGATCATCACACAACTTGTGAGCTAATCATAGTGAGCTAATCATAGAGGCTAGACTAGGAACACTTGTTTGTTTATCTCTCCACACGTCCGTATGATTTTCCCTTTGAATATGTGTGTTGCTTTATTTATAAAGCGGGGCGAAAGCCTGTTTCGAGGGAAGTATCACAATAGTTATAACATAAAGATATAAGCTTTAATAATAAACTTGAGATAAATAATACCATATTATAATTACCTCTAGGGCATATCTACTTCTAGGGCATCAGAAGGGAAATTCCCAGGTAGCCAAAAGTTACAACAAGAAGATCTAGTGAAGAGCTTTCAAATCGGTGACTTAGTCTGGAAGGTAATTCCGACAGTCGACTCAATGAGTCAGAAATTTGGTAAATGTTCACAGAGGTGGGAAGGACCACTCCAGATCGTGATAATAGGACCCAACAAATCATATCGGGTGGAATCGATGTAGGGGCATATGTTACCCCGAGAAATCAATGGACGATATCCAAAGAAATTCCATCCAGCTGCATGGCAATCTGCCTAGTCACACAAAGTAGCTGATATACATATATCGCCCTTAAAATATATGGCCGATGAGGTTAATATCGCCCTTACCCGAGTTCTATGCGCAAGTATTTCCTGACACGCTAGCTCTACCAGTAAACAAGTGGTATGGGTTGCAGAAGTTTTTCACTGACTTCAAGTCTAGAGCGAGCTCCTGTAGAAGGACAAGAAATCTGATTGGACACATTCGAGTTGAAGCCAAAGAGTGGAGAAATCGGAGACGAAACAATACTTGGACACGACGAAGCAGGCGATAACGTGGAGATACTAGAAGGCAAGTCGCCCAGTGTCAGTAGGCGCAGTCCATTAAAGGCCATGATGGGGGCTAACACACGCTTGGAGACCAAGATTGGGTCATCACCGACTGGGGGAGACATTTTTCGTTGACACGACTGGGAGGCTAGCTCACGTTCAAAGGCTCGATCTGGCATGCTAAGTCTTGGGTTTGGTACGAAGACGAATGCAGTAAGAACGCCCGAGTTCTGGGCGAGCAGCCGAGCACGATCAAGGCTACACCAACCCCAACATGAAAACCTGGAGGCTACTCAAACACGGAAGGAAGCTTGACCTGATTCAAGAGCAAGTCGGGCACTTGGAGTCCGATTCTAGTACGAAGTCAGAGTCGTGCCTTTTAGCTTAAACTAGGTGTTGTACTTAGACTCGAACATGTATACGCGTATAAATCGTGACTTGCAAGGGAAGTCCAGCCGACTTATATATAATGTAAGGATGGATAGTCCATTGTAATTTAAGCACACAAATCTAATCAATCGTACTTTTATTCTCTATCTTTGTCACTGTTTACGTTCAAACGACGACTCCGTAATCACAATTCGCTCAAAACCGAGCTAAGGGGCGAGCCAATCGACCTAACTCAGACAATCATTGTGGCGATGGCTTACGGGTCCCTCCCGTGCGAGTGATGTGTCTGGTTGAAAAGAGTCGGTTGGATTGCTAGCGTACACGCTTCTATTTGGTCTCCCATGGAAATTTAAACCGCATCACCTACTCCCTCCGTTCCAATTTAATTGACTTGTTATACACCAAATATGGATGTATATAGACATGTAATAAGTCTAGATACATCCACATGTGGTGCATAGCAAGTCAATTAAATTGGAACGGAGGGAGTACCTCCTTGGGTACACGTGACGTGTTCGGCGTATACGTGAACACGGTCCTTCAGGACCCGCATTTTGTGAGGTAACAGACCCCGTGCTGCCACAAGGGAGGCGCTGCAATCTCCGTGGCGAGATCAGATCATCCAGACCCCACGACGACCCACACGAGTTGCAATGGAGATGCCGCCAGTGAGATTTTCTTGGCTCTAACACCAGCCACACTGTGGTTCCGGTTCATTGTAAAAAGTTATTTTTTGCTTGAATCGCTCTCAGTTTGCTGCACTATACTGAATTGGACATCGACAAATAGACTGCCAGTTGAAATGAAGAAAGCATCCTTCTCATCTACAGTACATCTCTACCATAGTTCAACTTTTACTCTTTGGCACCAACCAAGAAGATTATCCTCTCGTTCTCTTCTCCATCTCTACCACAATTCAACTTTTACTCTTTGGAACCGACCAATAAGATTACCCTAACAGGCTGAATCGATGCGCCGTATGGAATCGGTTCAAAGGCCCTTTCGAATCGCTTTACTAAAATGGTATGGCTGCTCTAAGGAGTTGAATCTACTAAGTCATTTATCGAGAAAAAAAAACCTTTCGGCCTCATCGTCAGAGTTAATCGCCCCTCCAGTTTTTCGCTCATGACAGTTTGTCTGGATGGGCAAAATTTATGAATCGAAATTGTGAGCCGGCACTGCAAACATGTCAATGTTAAGCATGCGAGGAACTACATACAGAATTTAGTATCATTAACCCAAAAAAGACGTGGACAATTGACATTGTCCCTCTCCTCCGTAATTAAGCTCACTCTATCTGACACGGTGTAACAGAAAATTAACCCTGTGTGCGCCAATGCTAACTCTCTGCCGTTCTCCACGACCCGTCAACTGTCGGTGAGCTGACATTGGTCTTCTCCTGCCGCGCGAGCTGCTGTCGCCGCCAGCGCCGCTCGCCCGCGCCTGGTCGTAGGCGATGCCGAGGTTTCTGAGCCGGTTGAGCTCCGGCAGGATGACGGTAGCGAGGTCCGGTCTGTCCCTCCTCCGCATCTCCGTGCACTTGAGTGCGAGCTTGGCGAAACCGAGCGCCTCCTCGACGGGCCAGTCCTTGACGGTGATGTCGAGCATCTGGGCGAAGGTGTCAGACTCGATGGCCTTCTCAACGTGGTGCGTGAGCCCCATGGGCGGGCGGGCGGTGACCACCTGCAGAAGCAGCACGCCGAGCGAGTAGATGTCCGACTTGACGCCAAGCTTGCCCGTCTGCTGGTACTCCGGATCGATGTAGCAGAAGGTGCCCGCCGTCGCAGTCAGCCGGTACTGCGTCACGCTGTCGGCCACTGCCGGCGGCACGAGGCGCGCCAGCCCGACGTCGCTGATCTTGCTCACGTAGTTGCGGTCCAGCAGGATGTTGGCCGGCTTCAGGTCTCGGTGCACCAGCGGCTCCGGCCTGGTCCCGTGAAGGAACAGGAGCGCCGTGGCTATCTCGGCCGAGATCCTGAACCTCTGGCTCCAAGGGAGCGACGGCGTGCCGCCGCGCCGGAACAGGCGGTCCTCGAGGCTGCCGTTCTCCATGTATTCGTAGACGAGGCACCCGTACTCAGGGCAGGCGCCGAGGAGTAGCACCATGTTGGGGTGGCGGATGCAGCTAAGCACCTCCACCTCCTGGTGGAATTGTTTCCTCCCTTGCTGGGCGTCCGGGCGGAGCACCTTGATGGCCACCGGCGTGTGGTCGAGGCTGGCGCTGTACACGGGGCCGTAGCCACCCTCGCCGATCTTGAGGCTCTCGGAGAAGCTCTCGGTGGCGAGCTCGATTTCGTCGATACTGTACTTGCGGTAGCGGAAGTCGTGGCTGGCGATGGCATCCAGAGCGCGCACCTTCTCGTCGGCCTCTCTGCGCGCGCGCACCTCGGCGTTGCGGCGACGCTGCGCCTCCAGGTCGGCAAGACGCTGCGCCGCCTCGGCAGCCTCCATGGCGGCGCGGCACTTGACCTTCTCCATCTCGGCCAGCGCCAATGCGGCCTCCTCCGCCTGCCGGGACTCCTCCAGCCGCCGCGCCTCCTCCATCTTGAGCAGGTGCATCTCCTTGGCCCTCTGCTTGCGTTGATGGCCTCCTTGCACGCTGCGTTGTACATGTCCATCGTCTGCTTCAGCTCCAGCTTCAGCCGCCTCATTCCGCCTCCACCTCGCGCTTGGCCTGCATGCCGTGCGTAAGCATTTGGAAACGGAAAGCAGGAAGGATTCAAGAATGTCTATTCATCAGGCCGGAGGAAGATGACTGACGGTGGATAGGGGCGAGCAGGGTCCCGGGGGCTGAGGGAGAGCGCGTCGATGTTCTCCCCAAAGTCCATGGAGGAGAAATGCATCGCCTGTCCGAAGTCGGGGTCAACATTGGAGTTGGAGGGATCGTGGGAGTTTGTCCGCAGCGTAGCTCGGTAGGACCCGTCGGTGCTGTCGATCCTGCCCGACAGAATATAAGGATTGGTCACCGACGCCGGCAGCGAGCGCTCACGGAACGGCGGGCGGGTGGTGAGCTCGGGCCCAAAGTTTGGGTCGACGGAGCGCCTGCTGCAGGATACCGACTCCGGCATCACCGGCGGCAGCTGCCCCCTGGAGCTCCTCCTGGAGTAGGTCCCGAGGCCGAAGTCGCTGTCGTCGGCCGGCACGCCGCACTTAGCGAGCCTGACGTTGACGGGCTTGCCCTTGGCGACGACGTAGATGTTGCAGTAGTCCGGCGCGCCCTTCATCAGGTTGGACGGCACGTCGGGGTTCTTCCATTTCTTGGTGAAGGCGTTCCTGTTGGATGCGCCGAGCGCGATGCTCTGGATCTTGTTCACAGTGATGTAATCTATGATGGCCTTGGAAACGTCTGCCTCTTCCAGTATCACCTCGGACTCTTCCACCTGCAGGTTCATCCACTGTTAATTTCCCTCCCCTCTTCATCGAGCCGGAAGAATTTCGCCTGGTGCATGTCTTAATTACCCCATTCCTGGAGCAGAATCCTCTGAAGGGGACAAAGATCTCCTTCAGTTCAGCCTCCAGCGGCCCGGTGTCGTCTCGGCCATGGCAAATCCATCTACGCAACAAGGACTCTACATCATCAGTTCTTGCACTTTATGGGCGAATGATGCGAAGCGGCCAAAGTTACGTACGGTTGGCTGCAGGATGGTGGGCGGCGACGTGGAGGAGAACTATGTGGGAGGCGCCGGAGAGAAGGTGGTCGACGACCCATTTCATGGCCAGTTGGCTGTTCCGGTCCCGGTCGATGGCGACCACGATGGTCGACGCCGGCTGGTGCAGGCTCGGCGGCGAGGTCAGCCGGTGCTCGTCGGGACTGAGGGGGCTACCTTGCATCATCGTGTCTTGCAGTAGTCCGGCCGGTGATCGAGCACTCGTACGCCTGTCTCGTCGACTGGGAATGAACGCCGGCGATGCTCCGACCAGCTGATCGTGTAGTTGATCTTAAAAGTTAGAAAGGGACCACGACGAGGAAGAGATGCAGAGAGGCTGAGGGAGCGACGGAAGCGTCCCTTCTCCTCTTCCTCCCGCTCCCTTCCTTCCTTGCCTACAGAGATCTCCTTCCGTCCTGCTCTCATTCCCGCATGCATGAAATGGCGTAGCGACGGAACAGGAATAGCGTAACCTCATGCTATTCTTGCACCCATTAAGCTCCCACTTTTCCCTCCTGGAGAGCCTTGACCGAGAGAGGATCTAAAATTAAGCATGGAAAACCAGGGAAGAGGAATATTGGAAACAGAAGAGAGACCTAAAAATGGCCAGTTCAACTATACAAGATCCACACTTTACTCCACTACAGAGATCTACTGATCGACTGCCATAGCGGACAAACGTTATTGCCGGTGACATCCAACTCCTCTAACTATGTTATGTACAACTACAAAAAAACTGTACACTTTCTAGAATTCTTGCAGACTAGTGAAATGGTTTTACAAGGTCAGGTAGGTCCTGATCATTGCGGAGCCTGTCGGGTCAGAGAGGAGGTGTTTGACCAGGTTCATTCGCAAATTATTAGGCGCAATTGCAAACATGTAGAGTGCAAAGAGCATGAGATCCACTGATGAAAGCGTCGAACCAAGGAATCCTCGCCACATCCTGTTTGAAGAAATTGAAAGTGATGCGAAATTGCTGGAAGGATAAATTTTACCTGAGAACGAGCAATAAAAGCAACGGATGGGTATAATTACCATTTGGGTAACCGGAAAAACGTTTCGAAGAATGTTTGGATGCCTTCGTTATCCAGTTGTATTATCAAGGCTAATCCAAAGAGGAAGAATGAGCGTTGACGCTTCCGTTCTTGAGGCCAGAGCGTTCTCCATGCTGAAATATCAGACAATGGTTAGCAGCAGACAGTTTTGCTCATTTCTCCTATTTTGCAGAACAGAAATGTTCTCATCTTGAAGTGATTTAATTCTATTTGTTGAATGCATTAAACAACGGAAGAAATCTGTACCAAGCATTGATGGACTGGGGTCTTGAGAACTTCCAGGCAAATACTGTCCAGAATGGACGCGATTTCGTAAGATATCCGATATCACAGAAGCATATCTTGGAGCTTCGGACAAAGATCTGACCACCGAGTATCCTAAGAATTTTCTACAATATCGTTAATATCCATGTCAATTATAGGGAATGATGAGTTCAGATTGAGGATTTGTACGTACCAGTTGCAGGATGGACCATACTCGCTGCAGCACCAAATGCAAGATTTTTCTGGTCTGTGTTAGGTAAGGATCCACCAACAGGAATATAGGACCACTCCTGGAATCAAGGTTCAGCACTTCAACCGAAATTCAAATACACATATGCAAGACAAACAGATATTAATATCAACCCATAACTAGTTACCTCCTCATATACTTTTAGGATACGAACTCCCATCGCATCCAGCCGAGACATCAACCTCTTCTTAAGGAGATCAAATGGCATTGCATCTTTTGAAGCTAAGCATGTTTCCTGCGATAAATTAGTTTGGTCAGTAACCTATGAGTATGGAAGCATGTCTATCACAGAAACAGAGTGCTAAAATTTTCATATAGACCTCGAAGAAAATTCGGTGGAAGACATGGCCATGGCATAGAGAAATGTTGGATTTGCTTCCTCAGGATGTGTGAATTTCTCGTTGAAACAATCTCTGTAGTCCATGAAAACCATCAAGCTGGGATCGTACGGATATTGTTCAACCTGAAATTTATACAAACAACGCCTGAGATTTTCAACTTCAATGACATCAATGAAGTGTCATCGGCAGATCATGAAATAAACCACAGATAGGACAAGCACTTTGCGCAGGGCTAGTGTGTACCTCGACTTCTACACCGTACGCAGTCTGCACACAAACACGCGGCCCTCCAACCTCATACTCTAGAAGCTTACCAGATGCTGCTCCAGATGCAACAATGGCAAGTCTGCAAAGTATCTTCTGGTCCCGTTCACAGTATACTATTCGATGCCCGTCTGGAGATTCTATTATCTGTTCCACCTTCGAGTTGAGGTATGTAACACCAGCTTCATTGCATCTGTCAATTACTGAATCATTGTTACAAATCAAGAAACATGTTATATCATGCCGCCTGATGCTTCTGAATTCTAAGGTCGTTACGGGAGAATGTACCTTCTCAGCAACTCCTCGTGTAGCAAGTCTCGGTGCACCCGGCCATAAGCTCGGCCAATCATTATCGGCTTGTTACGGTCTAGGTACACAACAGTATCCTTCCAGACATGCTCAATACAGCTCTCCAGACCGAGATCTGAAAAGAGAAACGTATATGATATTACTCATATTATCCTCGTGAACATGTTATCCAAACATGCGGCAAATACTGTGCTACCTTTGAATTCGTCCTCCCATACACCGTAGTTGTTTGTGAATGGAAGATCAGGGCCAATGAGACCGACCGTGAGTCCTTTCTTTGCTGATTCTGCAGCCAAAGATAGGCCAGCAGGACCACAACCAATGATAACTAAATCAAGTACTGAAGATTCATCAGCTATAGGCAACAGCTGCAAACAAAGATTCAAAACAGAAAATCAATTAGTTGAAGAATGGAACGGCACACAAATAAGCTTAAATCCTATCACCTTGAATCCCAATTAATCAATCCTTGAAGAAAAATAAACTAAACAAGGTTTCGGTAGAAATTAAAAGGAATGAAACGTTCTTACAAAGTACTATACAGTGCATATATTTATGGTACACAAAATTTAGTTAGAGTTATAACAATGAGCTTAAGGCTTCTTTAACTCGCAGGATTTTTGAAAACATAGGAATAGAAACACTCATATAGGAATGCATGTGCAATATAGTACTGAAAAGCACAAACATTTTGCAGACTATGATGTTTGATTTGCAGTAACTCGAATAAGCACAGTAAAATCAAAGTCAAATTACTGTTAAAGTAAAACTAGAATGTAAAGACCCTTGTCTTGGTGCATATGAATTTTAGAAGGAGGTCCGAGTAGATTGTAAAATTCCCGCCTTTTCTTGAAACCGAGATAAAAAAAATTCCAACTCTTTTTTTCCTCTCTTTGAATCGAACGAGTGAACAATGCCACTCAATGGTGGGGCAACGTTGAGAGTAAAGACCATCCTGGGTCATGGCCTTCCCATGCATTTTGTATTTCTATAAAATAGATTATAAATCCTCTACCTATACTATATGTTAAGCCCAACTTTGGCGGGGACGGACGAATACCACTCGGGCGCGTTTACTCACGAATGAGTGGCTGTGGTTAAATTGGTTATTGTAAAATGAGATGTAATGAATGTGTGCCATGTTTTGATCTCAGCATGCAGGTTCATTTGTTCAGCACATTTGGTCATTTGTCTGACAGATTTGGGATTAACAAATGAAGATTACATTTCCCAATCTTCAAATCGAGATTTTGTTCAAGTTCACTGTGCAAAAATAACCTTAGCACGTTTCGTAGTTGTCTAGCCGTTTTGTGATCAAGACTATTTCATTTCACAATTTGCAAAATGAGAATTGTTCATGTTCACAACAATTTACAGTTTACAAGTCGCCCCTCTCTTGATTTCTTATCTAGCTTCGCCACTGGTGCCACAAAGAAAAAAAATCCTATTGCAAATCAAAGAGAAACTCAGTAACTTGAACAAATTCCTGGTTCCTTGCATTCAAAGTTGATCAGTGATTTAAAACTGCGTGCTTCTATAGTCACCGAACTCATCTACCAGCTTGATGTTGCTATGGAGTTCAGACAACTAACCCCGGCTGAACACCAGTTCAGAAAATCTCTTAAGGTCAAATGTCTTGGACTTGCTGCTATGGATAGATGTATTTGGCGACAAAGGTCTCGTTTTCTCTGGCTGCGTGAAGGTGATTGCAACTCAAAGTTCTTCCATATGAAAGCTTCTGCTAGAAGAAGGAAAAGTTTTATCCCTTTGGTGACCGTCGGTGATACCACCACAGTGGACCAGTCTTGTAAAGTAAAGGCTTTCTGGGATCATTTCTCGAATCTCATTGGTACATACAAGCCTTGCCCTGCTTCCATCAACCTGTCAGCGCTGCAGTTTCCTGAAGTTCAGCTTTCTAGTCTGTCCTCCCCCATCTCCTGTGAAGAAGTTAAAGCTGCCATCTTTGATCTTCATCCGGAAAAGGCGCCGAGCCCTGATGGGTTCACCGGGCTTTTCTTCAGGCTAGCGTGGGACATAATTCAAAGCGATGTCATGCTTGCAATGCATAAATTGGAGGCTGCGGGTACTCAAGGACTCAACACACTCAACAATGCTCTTCTTGTCCTACTGCCGAAAACTTCTGAGGCTAGTCAACCGTCTGAATTCAGGCCTATAAGTCTGGTTCATAGCTTTGGCAAATTTTCACTAAAATCATGGCTAACAGACTGCAGCCGCTTATGCCCAGCTTAGTGGCCCCATGTCAAAATGCCTTCATTAAGGGACGCTCCATTCATGACAATTTCATTTATGTTCAAGGAGTCATTCACTCTCTGAAGCACAGAAAAATACCTGCTCTCATGTTGAAGCTAGATATTTCCAAAGCTTTTGATTCCATCTCCTGGGAATTCCTTGTCAAGCTGCTGCATCACCGTGGTTTCGGAACTGTGTGGATAAGCTGGATTGTGTCTCTGCTCAGTACTAGCACAACAAAGATTATTGTGAATGGTGAACTTTCGGATCAGATCGAGCATATGAGAGGCCTGCGTCAGGGAGATCCCCTGTCGCCACTCCTTTTCGTCCTGGTAATTGACTGTCTTGGCAGATTGCTGGAGAAGGCTCAAGAGGACATGCTGCTGCCCTATTGGCAATCAGATTTTGAGATTCAGAACTTCGTTTTATGCTGATGATGTCGTTATCTTTCTTCGGCCTGACATCCACGACCTTCAAGCCACCTTTGCCATCCTCCAGCTATTTGGAGACACCACCGGCCTGCATACCAATGTGGCAAAGAGCAGCATTTTACCTATTGCTTGTGGTTCCGTGGACCTTGCTTTCACAGCTAGCTCCAGTTGTAAGCTTGAAAACTTCCCCTGTCAGTACCTTGGGCTGCCTTTATCTGATAAGAGGCTGAAAAGAGCTGCATACCGACATCTTCTTGACAAGTTTTTAAAGAAGCTGTCGTGTTGGAAGGCTAAATGGATATCCATGGCAGGACGGCTAACTCTGGTTAATTCTGTGCTCTCTGCTCTTCCGGCCTACCAACTGATGGCTCTCTTACACCCAAAGTGGCTGCATAAGGAACTGAATAAACTACGTCGTGCTTTCTTGTGGGCCGGATCAGATAAAGTCAGTGGAGGCAAGTGCTTGGTCAACTGGTCTATGGTTTGTCTTCCTAAGGAGCTGGGAGGTTTAGGGATCCCTAACCTCAACTTGCAAAGCGTGGCCTTCAGGGTACGATGGTTATGGCAGCAGCACACTGATCCATCAAAACCCTGGAATGGACTCCCTTTGCCCATTGACAAGAATGTATTGGCCCTCTTCCAAGCAGCCACAACCATTCAAATCCATAGCGGTACCTCTACATCCTTTTGGTCCAGTCACTGGTTCGATGGTACACCCCTGGCTGTTCGTTTTCCCAACCTTTATAAGCACTCAAAACAAAAGAAAGCAAATGTCAGAGAAGCCTTGACGAACAAAGCTTGGATCTCCAACATCAAGCACAATCCTTCCCTAGCTGTTCTTACTGAATATCTTCTGCTTTGGGATCTTCTAGCAAAGAGGGAGCCCATTGTCTTCGATAATGCAGATGACAAAATCACCTGGCGCCTTACCAGCAGTGGCAAGTACTCTGCATCGTCGGCCTATCACGCTCAGCTTTTAGGGCGCATTCCTTCAGCCATCATGCCACAGATTTGGAAGACAAAAGCTACACCAAAATGTCGTCTGCACGGCTGGCTGTTAATGCATAACAAAACCCTGACTGCGGAAAATTTGGCCAAGAGGGGCTGGCCCCATGATCCTGTTTGCAAACTCTGCCATATCCATCCGGAGACAGCTCTGCACATTGCCGCCACTTGCTCTTACTCCCGTCAGGTGTGGCGAGAAGTTCTTCGGCGTCAATCACTTCCTCCTAGCTTCGCACCTGATCCAAACTGTGAGCAGCTTCAAGACTGGTGGCATGTAATCTCATCTAGCCCCATGGCGCCTAATGTGGAAAGGTGGAGATCCTTAGCTCTCCTAACCTGGTGGCTCCTCTGGAAAGAAAGGAACAATCCTGTCTTCAATAACAAAGCGGCCTCTGTCCAGTCCGTGGTTGACAACATTACCATTGAAATGAATCACTGGAAAGCTGCTGGAGTGCTGGGCGCGTCGGATTAAGACCTTTTATATATATACTGTGAGGGTACTTGAAAATCCTGTACCCTCCTCTTTTCTTTTTCTTTTCTGGACCATAGTTTTTTTGGTCCTACTTTCATGTGTATAATTCATACCCCTGTAATCCCTGTACTCTCTTCCGGCATTTGTCCCGGCCCCTCTTAATGCAACGAAGCAGTGCTGACTGTTTCCTTCAAAGTCAAGAGCCCGAGGATGATGTCACATAAAAATAGTAGTATGGAATTGGGGGAAATGCTTGTCCCTAACACTCCATTGGGCCAACCGAACGAAAGCAGGTCAAAGCAGTGACACTGGGATGGAATGGGCATTATTATTGCCCCGAGTATCCGATCCGACAAAATTTTCAACATCACTGTGCCACGGACCCAGAAATCGAATAACATATTGTAGTCTTGGCTTGCCAGGAAGGCGAGAAGTGCTATGACAGAGCATGGGCAACCCAAGACTATAAGTGCTTTGATTGGTAAAAATCGGGAACACCGTGATGGTGCCGTGGTAGTGCTAGTATGACCTATGACGTGCAAGAACATATTATTCAACTTACTTGAGAATGAATTTCAGTACTATCCTTGATGATTTTGCGACTGTCGTGTTCATGGAATTGAAACAGACTAACTTTAGTACTACTAGGCGATAGATCCCGAAGTTCGTACAACGCTAATTAGGGAAGGGGAATGTGTTAGTATATTGAAGATCATCGAACCGCGCGCACAAATCAGCAATAATCTAATGGAAGAAAACAAAGAACAAGATACTAGTTGTACCGAAAAGGATAGAGGGGGATAGATACGTCGGTACCTTGGAGGCGATCTTGGACTGGCTTTCCATGGCCTTGGTGGCCTGCATTTGCACGTACAGCAGCTCGCCGCCGCCGCCCTTGACGTAGTCCTCCTCGTCGGCGAAGTCCACCCCGAGCCCCGGCGCCGCCGCCGCCGCCTTCTCGTCGTGCTTCTCCGTCGCCACGCAGCTCACCTTCCAGGAAGTCCTCCACTGCTCCGTCCCGGGGGCGCCGGAAACCACGCGCCTCCTCCTGCCATCGACGCCCCGGCCGAGCGGCCGCTGCCCGCCGCCGCGCAACGCCCGGCAGCCGAACGGCGCCGAGACAGTCGCGCCAGTGAACTCCATTGCCCCCGCGGCGGCGGTTGTGGGATGGCTGGAAGGGAAGCGGGCGGAGAGGCTGCCTGGGGAAGGAAGAGCGGAGGCGGAGGAGGGGGAGAGGCTACTGACTGACGGAGTGCGTTGTGGAGGGAGAGATTTTGGAGAGGGTATCCGGGATATGGCACGTGGCGGAAGGCGATTGGGCCCGGCCACATGGAACACGGATATGGTTTCGCTTTTTTTTTTTGGGGGGAGGTGCCAAGCTCGTGACTCCATGATGCCGTGCCGGGTCCCCCTGTCAGTGAGTGACGCCAAGGCGGTTAGCCAAATGGGCTGCTGGGCCGGGCTGGGCAAAAGGACCTCGCTGCACAATGAATTTTGCGCTAATTCCGTCAAAGAAATCAAGTTTGATCTCGATGGCTTTGGAAACTCCAACCAATTCAAATGGCACTCCACCGCTCGAAGCAGCTCCGTCCAAGAAATGCCACATGGGGGAATTGCACTTTTTCTTTTGAGAGTAGTAATAAAGTACGAAGATGTCATGCTCCAAGGGCCGGGTGGTAACCAGTGAGCCAGAGAAACAGCAAGAGATGAGTGCCACGTAACAGAGAGGTAGTCCGCACGCTGCTAGCGGCAGGCGCAACATACACGTACTGAAACAGGTGCTCCTTCAGCAAATTTGTCTGTATTTACCAGCCTTTACGTGCAGCTAAATGCAACTATTTGTTCTTGAAATATGTAGTTGCCTCATGCCTTCTGTGCTGTGCACTTTGGCTCAGAACAGAAGTTGCCACCCCAGGTTTGATGCAAGAGATGCATGTACAGATTGGTTAGAATATGTTGCCTGGATTTGGATATGAACTGTCGTGGATGGGCTCCTATCCCAGTGGTGAGTGTGCAGTGGCGCCTCCCATTGCTATAGTCAACCATTTTGAAATCTTCAATCAGATTGGGTTCCGGCTTTCATGCAAACTTTGCAAAGATGGACGTTTGGCTCTCGTCTGTCTTGGCCATTTGTACTTTGGTAGTTCTTGACATTTCCTGTAGAACCTGCAAATCAGTTCTAATATCACCAACCTTGTTGGTTAGTTGCATACTGATTTTCAGCCATTTTTATAAATAAAAAACATTGTTTTGCTCAGTTTGGGCACTAATTAAAGTCTTTAGAGTTTTGTCAACTGTCTGGTGTTAGCCATTGTTTTCTCCATTAATTATTGCCATCATTTGGAGCTCCGCAGGGTTATATCGTTTCCAAAAGTTTGAGACATAAATTTGACTCCTCTGCGCAGGGTTAAAAGTATTTTGAGTTATAAAATCTTTTTATTCTACATTAACATCGGTGATGGCATTAACGTGGGCTTCTTCTTTACCTTTGATAATACCAATCAACTCATCTAACTTTGTTGTAAGCTCTTCATTATTTTCTTCGGTAATGGACCCTTTCACGTGTTGGATCTTTCTACATGGGGGCATGGTTATCTTACATATCATCAAGGAGATTCTTTGCTACCTTAATTCCCTTGCCCTTGAATATGCTCCTACAGCAGTATCAAGTATATATTTTGATATGGGGTTATGTGCATGATAAAATAAATAAAGTTTGGACAGTTTATACCAGACTCCTTCATTCTTTTGCACGCAAACGCCACTGGCTCGCGATATTCCTATCTAAAACCTGTGATGTTAGAACGTAATTGTATAGTTTTAGCACGTGGGAAAAGTTATTTATAAATATATTGCAACGGTTATATCATGATGTAATAGTGCCTTATAGGAAAGCTAATAATCATATTTTTTGCTTTCCGTCTAAGCGAAACGGGACATAAACACTTCTTTACCACACAAGGGTCAACATCCTTTATGCACATAATTTCACATGACTCAATAAATGTGTTTGGGTGCATACCTGCGTTCTTAGAAGTTGAACCACCAAACTGGTTATGTTGAAATAAGTTCAAATGACATAGTTTTCTGCTATGACAGCGGGTTAAGTGATGGATGCCCGCAAATAATCATATTGGGAGTAGCAAACTCCCAAAACTTCTAGTTTGCCATATTAATAACTTTTTGTGTGTTTCCAAATAATAAACTAGTGAAAAAGGTAATTTGGGGGGGGGGGGGGGGGGGGGGGGGGGTCAACTGAGAAACAAGAAAAAATACGAACAAGAAAATAAACTAAGAACGAATAAAAAACACTAAAAAGAAAATTTAAGAAAACTGAAAAGGAGTCTAATGACCTCAGTAGTGTAGCAAAATTACTTCACCCTATCAACGATTTCTATCAACCTAAGTCGGCCATTTTAATGCCAAAGACATGGTTAAAACATGGATAAAATACACGTATTTTCCACGCATCGCCACCCCCACCCCACTAGTTAGGTTGCCTTGCCCTTCAAGCAAATGGGGATGCGACCCACTAGAGGTTTTTATTAGAAGAATTTGGAATATGTTGGAACCTCTTAGATTTTTCAGAATCCTCCGTCGTTTTTTTGAATCTGCCGATACTTCTTGCTTTCTCCATCTCAAAGTGATAGACACTCATCGATTGACCACCAAGAAGGCTTATCGAAAGAAATATGGAAATGATAAAAGAGGCCAACATCCGTACCAACACCGACGATGTAAAATACACAGACAGATGTTAGCCAAAACACTACTGGACATCACTCAATCACTCCGGGTTTCCTCTGGATTTTCCTCTGCCAAAGAATTAGTTAACACATGTACTTAGGTTTTCCTCTGGGTTTTACATTCATGAACCAACACAATTCTTGCATACCAATAAACTTAATCATGAACCAACGCAGTATTCTAGGCATATTTCCTGGACATCTTTTCTAAAAAACTATGGTTTTTGAAAATTGTATTATCTTTTGCACCAGCGTTGAAATACCATGGTTTTGTAATACTTTGACTTTGCAAAAACTAAGAAGTCAAACAGAGCCTATGTAGAAACCCAATATATTGTCACAAAGACATACAGGACCAGGAGATAATGTTAGATTGGAACTGAAAATTGTCATATAACCTTATTGTCACGATGTTGTTTGATACGTCTCAAACGTATCTATAATTTGTGATGTTCCATGCTGTTATTATACCAATTGCTACATGTTTTATTTACACTTCATAGCATTTTTATGCATTTTCTAGGACTAACCTATTAACAAGATGCCGAAGTGCCAATTCTTGTTTTCTGCTGTTTTTCTCCTTCAGAAAGGCTAGTCGCAAAATATTCTCCGAATTGGACAAAAATCAACGTGTGCAAATATCTCATCGGAAGACTCCAGAAGCCAGAAGGGGAGACGGAGTGGGGCCACGAGGCAGCCACGCCACCCTAGGGCGCGGCCTAGGAGGTGGTGGCGCCCACCCCTGGCGTGGCCACCTCGGGTGCCCTCCGACGCCGCCCTTTCGCCTATATATTCCCGATGTACCGAAAATCTTAAAAACACCGATCATATTCGACGAAAAGTTCCGCCGCCGCCGCCGTCGTCAACCCTAGATCGGAGGGTTCTGAAGCTCTTCCCGGCACCCTGCCGGAGGAGAGATCCTCACCGGAGGCTTCTACACCGCCATGCCTGCCTCCAGAGTGATGTGTGAGTAGTTCATCCTTGGACTACGGGTTCATAGCAGTAGCTAGATGGTTGTATCTCCACCTTGTACCTCCATGTTTAGATCTTGTGAGCTGCCTAACATGATCAAGATCATCTTATTGTAATGCTACATGTTGTGTTTGCTGGGATCCGATGAATATTGATACTATGAGCAAGTTGTTTATCAATCTATCTATTTATGTTGTTTATGATCTTGCATGCTCTCCATTGCTAGTAGATGCTTTGGCCAAGTAGATGCTTATAACTCCAAGAGGGAGTATTTATGCTAGATAGTGGGTTCATGCCTCCAGTAATCTGGGCTCGAGATGACAGAAACGACTAAGGTTGTGGATGTGCTGTTGCCACTAGGGATAAAACAATGATGCATTGTCTACGTGTCATTTGCATTGTCATTTAGGCATAGATGCGTTGGATAGCAAGTCTATGTACTTTGTTGTAATGCCCAATTAAATCTCATAATAATCATCTTGTCATATATTGCATTGTCATGCGCTCATTATTTGTCAATTGCCCAGCTGTAATTTGTTTACCCAACATGTTAGTTATCTTTTATGGAGAGACACCACTAGTGAACTGTGGACCCCGGTCCATTTCCTCATACTGATAAAACCACCAACTGCAATCATTTGTTCTCTGTTACTTTCTGCACTCATTACTGTTTTCCACACAATACGTTTAATCCTTTGTTTTCAGCAAGCCGGAGAGATTGACAACCTCTCTGTTTCGTTGGGGCAAAGTAGTTTGCTTGTGTTGTGTGCAGGTTCCACGTCAGTTGCGCCGCTGACAACCTTCTGAAGAACCTCCGTGTCCTCCTGGTTCGATAAACCTTGGTCATATTTCAAGGGAAAACTGCTGCTGCACTACATCATACCTTCCTCTTGGGGTCTCCCAACGAACGTGTGTTGTCACGGTCAACAAGCAGATCTTCTGGTGCTGTTGCTGGGAAGTAATAAAACACTCTACCGTTAACACGCCATCAAGACATTTTTCTGGCGCCGTTGCCGGGGACACTGGAATCTCCAGATAGGGGAGTCTCACACTTCCAATCTCATTACTTTGTTTTTGTCTTGCTTAGTTTATTTTATTTTATCTTGTTTGCTGTTAAAACCCAAAAACACAAAAAAAAATCCTGCATTTAGTTTATTTCGGTTTGTTATTTTCTTGTTCTGTTTTAATTTTGCTAAAATGAGTAATCCTGAAAACACTAAGTTGTGTGACTTCACTAGCACAAACAACAATGATTTCATATGCACACCTATTGCTCCTCCTGCTACCACAGCAGAGTTCTATGAAATTAAACCTGCACTGTTAAATCTTGTTATGAAAGAGCAATTTTCTGGTGTTAGTACTGATGATGCTGCTGCTCACCTTAATAATTTTGTTGAGCTATGTGATATGCAAAAGTATAAAGAGGTAGAGGGTGATATTATTAAACTGAAATTATTTCCTTTCTCCTTGAGAGGAAGAGCTAAAGAATGGTTGCTATCTTTGCCTAGAAATAGTATTGATTCTTGGACTAAGTGTAAAGATGCTTTCATTGGAAAATATTATCCTCCTGCTAAAATCATATCTTTGAGAAGTGGCATTATGAACTTTAAGCAATTTGATAATGAGCATGTTGCCCAAGCTTGGGAAAGAATGAAATCATTGGTTAAGAATTGTCCCACTCATGGACTGACTACTTGGATGATTATTCAAACCTTTTATGCAGGATTGAATTTTTCTTCAAGGAATTTATTGGATTCAGCTGCTGGAGGGACCTTTATGTCCATCACTTTGGGTGCTGCAACAAAGCTTCTTGATGATATGATGGTAAACTATTCTGAATGGCACACCGAAAGAACTCCAACAGGTAAGAAGGTAAATTCTGTTGAGGAGATCTCCTCTTTGAATGATAAGGTTGATGCCATTATGTCTATGCTTTCGAATGGTCATGCTACTATTGATCCAAATAATGTTCCTTTAGCTTCATTGGTTGCACAAGAAGGGAATGTTGATGTGAACTTCATTAAAAATAATAACTTCAACAACAATGCCTACAGGAATAATTTTGGTAATAGCAACTATAGGCCATATCCTTCTAATGGTAGCAATGCTTATGGTAATTCTTATGGTAATTCCTACAACAACAATAAGAGTGTGCCCTCTGATCTTGAAGTTATGCTTAAGGATTTTATTAGCACACAAACTACTTTCAATAAAACTGTTGAGGAAAAGCTAGGAAAAATTGATATTCTTGCTGCTAAGGTTGATAGTCTTGTTCATGATGTTGATTTCTTAAAAATAAAGGTGCTGCCTCATGATGTTAAAGAGAGCAAAACTCTCAATGCTATACAAGTTAAAATTGATAACAATATAAGAATGCTAGCTGAGTTGCATGATAGATGGGAAAGAGAGGAAAAAGAAGCTGAAATTGCTAAACAGAATAGTGTGGCTAGAGTTTGCACTATTTTTACTACTGAAAATGTTGATACCTCAAGTGCTAGTAAACCTCCTACTGTTAATGGAAAGATAATTGGTGTTGGAAATGTCTCCACTTCTGCTGCAAAAAGCTTTAAACTGCCTGATAGCACTAAAATTGCTCCTGATAAAAGTGCTGAAATTTTTAGGAGTGTAGGAGATAATGGTTCCATTACCTTTGATGATAATAATTTTGATTTTGATGGTTGTAATATAACTGAAGTCATTATGTTCTTGCAAAAGCTAGCTAAGAGTCCTAAGGCTAGTGAAATAAATATGGCTTTTACTAAACATATCATCAATGCTCTCATGCATGCTAGGGAAGAGAAATTAAAACGTGAAGCTTCTATCCCTAGGAAGTTAGATGATGGTTGGGAGCCCATCATTAAAATGAAAGTGAATGATTTTGATTGCAATGCTTTGTGTGATCTTGGTGCTAGTATTTCTGTTATGCCTAAAAAGCTTTATGATATCCTTGATCTTGCACCTTTGGAAAAATGTTATTTGGATGTTCACTTTGCTGATTCTTCTATGAAGAAACCTTTGGGGAGAGTTGATAATGTTCTTATTATGGTTAACAATAACCTTGTCCCTGTTGATTTTGTGGTTTTGGATATTGAATGCAATCCTTCTTGTCCTATTGTGTTGGGAAGACCTTTTCTTAGAACTGTTGGTGCTGTTATTGATATGAAAGAGGGGAATATAAAATTTCAATTCCCACTCAGGAAAGGTATGGAACACTTCCCTAGAAGAAGGATGAAACACCCTTTTGATACTATTGTTAGGGCAAGTTATAATGTTGATGTTTTTGGTCTTGACAATACTTGATTCATGTTTCATGCCTAGCTAAAAGGCATTAAAGAGAAGCGCTTATGGGAGGCAACCCATTGTTTTTACTTTCTGTTATTTTTTTTTTGAGTCAAGGAGCATGTTTACTTCTGTAAAACTCCTTTGTATCTTTTATTTGCTGTTTTGTTGTGCCAAGAAAAGTCTCTTATGACAAGATGGTACCTATATTTGGATTACTGCACAGGAACAGATTTCTGGAACGTCACCGTTTCTCGCCGTAGAAAATCAGAAAATTTGAAAAAATCTGCCAATTTTTGTGCGTGTTCCTGAGATATGTACGCAACTTTCGTACGACTAAAGTTTTTCGATTTGAGCGACGTAAGTGTCCCGAAAAAAATCATCTTTACGGACTGTTCTGGTTTTGACAGATTCTGTCTTTGTTTTGCATTCTCTCTTTTACAAGTGTTGAGTGGTTTCTTTTAAGGTGAAAGAGCATCACTTAAGCCTAGTAACAGTAGCTAATGTTTGAAAATGATTGCTTATGAATTTGTGTCCTTACAGAATCAAGTGAGATTATTTGTTTTGATGCACTAACCCGCTAATGAGAAAAATGTTGAGTTTTGGTGTGAAGGAAGTTTTCAAGTGTTAAGAGAGGAGGATGATATTATAAGATCAAGAAGAGTGAAAAGCTTAAGCTTGGGGAAGCTCCCATGGATCTCCCCAATATATTCAAGAAGACTCAAGCGTCTAAGCTTGGGGATGCCCAAGGCATCCCCTTCTTCATCAACAAACTATCAGGTCATCTCTAGTGAGACTATATTTTTATTTCTTCACATTATATGTACTTTTCTTGGAGCGTCAGTGTGCTTTTGTTTTCAGTTTGTTTTTGTTTTGTTTGCTGCTCTATACTTGTTGGATCCTAGCACTCTTGTTTGGGAGAGAGACACGCTCCGCTTTTTCATTGGAATACTCTTGTTCTTCACTTATATTTGTTGAGTATTCTTGTCTAGCTACTGCTAAAGCTTCTAGCTCTCTGTTTTCATATATCTCTTGTCAGAGCTATTAGTTTCTTTTGAAGAAAGTACTCTCTTGCTTCACTTATATTTGTTTGGAGAGTTGTTCAAATAAGTTGATTGGTGTTTGGTTGGAACAGAAAATGCTATGCATGTGGTAGTGGTATAAAATGCTTACATAAGTCTTGTAGATCACTGTCTTGAGTAATTTGATACTTGTCAATTGTTTTGAGTTACCAAGTAAGTAATGTTTAGACTTGTGCATCATGTAAGTAAAGGCTATTAGTGAAGAACTACTGTAAAGCTTGTTGATATTTGATTTGTATCATTGGTAGTTCCAAAGTCTAGATATTTTCTAGTGAAAGGTTTTGGTTAACAAGGAAGACAATGTGGAGTCTTGTAATTTTTCAAGCATGTTTTTTATATGAGTTCTTGCTGTACCGGTTGACAGTCTGTGTTTGCTTAAATAACCTTGCTAGCCTAAACTCTGTACTAAGCGGGAATGCTGCTTGTGCATCCAAAACCCTTGAGCCAAAATCCATGCCATCTGTGTCCACCATAACTACCTATTATGTGGTATTTTCCTGCCATTCCAAGTAAATTTTTCATGTGCTACCTTTAAAATATTCAAAACTGTTACAACTCCTTTTTGTGTCACTGTTTACAAGCTCATGAGGATGTGGTAGATGGTCTTTATTTCACTTGTTGATCAGACTTTACACCTGGACTAGTGGCATATACATCCGCTTATCCAATAATTTTGCAAAAAGAGCTGGCAACGGGGTGCCCAGTCCCAATTAATTACAACTTTAACCATTAATTCTCTTCACATCTTTTTGCCCCTGAGAAATCAGTCAAGCAATGTTCATAAGTGTGTAAACAAAAGAGAACGAGGGATGATCTACCCGCTGGTAGAAATAACGTCCTTCATGGGAGCCGCTCTTGTAAGGTCTGGTTAACTTGTGACTTAAAGTATTGTCTATTTACTGATTCGTTGACCACTAACACACACCTCTCAAAATATATTTTTATACTCTCTATATGCTTTCAAAAACTTAAAAAGCTCTAGCACATGATTTAATCCCTGCTTCCCTCTGCGAAGGGCCTTTCTTTTACTTTATTGTTGAGTCAGTTTTCCTACTTCTTTCTATCTCCACAAGCAAACACTAGTGTCAACTTTGGTACAACAGTTGTTATATAATGATATGTTTGACTTATTGCATTACTTTGCCTTGACAATATCCATGAGATAAATATGTTAAAGTTGAAGCCAGTGCTGAAACTAAATCTTCCTTTGTGTTAGTCAAACACTTTCATTTAGAATCTATTGCTTTGTGAGCTAACTTTTATGCAAACTCTTATAGCTCCATTGTCTCCAAAGTATTATTCATGAAAGTTTGCACTTGTATGATTCATTTTGTTTACTCCTTGTTTACTTGTTAGCAAACTATAGACCATTGACTTGGATCACTTCATTCAGTTCATGTGCTTTGCATTACTATTTGATCAAGATTATGTTGGTAGCATGTCACTTCAAAAATTATGTTGTTTTTATCGTTTACCTACTCGAGGACGAGCAGGAACTAAGCTTGGGGATGCTTGATACGTCTCAAACGTATCTATAATTTTTGATGTTCCATGCTGTTATTATACCAATTGCTACATGTTTTATTTACACTTCATAGCATTTTTATGCATTTTCTGGGACTAACCTATTAACAAGATGCCGAAGTGCCAGTTCCTGTTTTCTGCTGTTTTTCTCCTTCAGAAAGGCTAGTCGCAAAATATTCTCGGAATTGGACGAAAATCAACGTGTGCAAATATCTCATCGGAAGACTCCAGAAGCCAGAAGGGGAGACGGAGTGGGGCCACGAGGCAGCCACGCCACCCTAGGGCGCGGCTAGGAGGGGGTGGCGCCCACCCCTGGCGTGGCCACCTCGGTGCCCTCCGACGCCGCCCTTTCGCCTATATATTCCCGATGTCCCGAAAACCCTAAAAACACCGATCATATTCCACGAAAAGTTCCGTCGCCGCCGCCGTCGTCAACCCTAGATCGGGAGGGTTCTGAAGCTCTTCCCGGCACCCTGCCGGAGGGGAGATCCTCACCGGAGGCCTCTACACCGCCATGCCTGCCTCCGGAGTGATGCGTGAGTAGTTCATCCTTGGACTACGGGTCCATAGCAGTAGCTAGATGGTTGTCTCTCCACCTTGTACCTCCATGTTTAGATCTTGTGAGCTGCCTAACATGATCAAGATCATCTTATTGTAATGCTACATGTTGTGTTTGCTGGGATCCGATGAATATTGATACTATGAGCAAGTTGTTTATCAATCTATCTATTTATGTTGTTTATGATCTTGCATGCTCTCCGTTGCTAGTAGATGCTTTGGCCAAGTAGATGCTTGTAACTCCAAGAGGGAGTATTTATGCTAGATAGTGGGTTCATGCCTCCAGTAATCTGGGCTCGAGATGACAGAAACGACTAAGGTTGTGGATGTGCTGTTGCCACTAGGGATAAAACAATGATGCATTGTCTACGTGTCATTTGCATTGTTTACATTACACACTTTACTTCATGCAATAATCTGTTGTTTGCAACTCAATACCGGAAGGGGTGCGGATGCTAACCGGAAGGTGGATTATTTAGGCATAGATGCGTTGGATAGCAAGTCTATGTACTTTGTTGTAATGCCCAATTAAATCTCATAATAATCATCTTGTCATATATTGCATTGTCATGCGCTCATTATTTGTCAATTGCCCAGCTGTAATTTGTTTACCCAACATGTTAGTTATCTTTTATGGAGAGACACCACTAGTGAACTGTGGACCCCGGTCCATTTCCTCATACTGATAAAACCACCAACTGCAATCATTTGTTCTCTGTTACTTTCTGCACTCATTACTGTTTTCCACACAATACGTTTAATCCTTTGTTTTCAGCAAGCCGGAGAGATTGACAACCTCTCTGTTTCGTTGGGGCAAAGTAGTTTGCTTGTGTTGTGTGCAGGTTCCACGTCAGTTGCGCCGCTGACAACCTTCTGAAGAACCTCCGTGTCCTCCTGGTTCGATAAACCTTGGTCATATTTCAAGGGAAAACTGCTGCTGCACTACATCATACCTTCCTCTTGGGGTCTCCCAACGAACGTGTGTTGTCACGGTCAACAAGCAGATCTTCTGGTGCTGTTGCTGGGAAGTAATAAAACACTCTACCGTTAACACGCCATCATTGTTTCAGTAGGAGACGACTTGCCCGTCGAATATGAGACACCTGTGGTGACATTGCCAATCTCGACTGTGCTTGCGGGATCTGTTGCGCACACAACTCGTACGACGTGTACACATGCGTACTCATGAGCACCGTGTTACTCGAGAAAAAATATTTCAAGAAAACGCAAACGCCAGTGGCTCGCGATATTCCTGTCTAAAACCTGTGATGTTAGAAGGTAATTCTGTAGTTTTAGCAGGTGTGAAAAGTTATTTATAAAGATATTGCAGCGGTTATATCATGATGTAATGGTGTCTTTTAGGAAAAGCTAGTAATCATTTTTTTGCTTTCCGTCCAAGTGAAACGGGACATAAACACTGCTTGACCGGACAAGGGTCAACATCCTTTATGCACATAATTTCACACGAGTCAATAAATGTGTTTAGGTGCATACCTGTGTTCTCAGAAGTTGAACCACCAAACTGGTTATGTTGAAATAAGTTCAAAAGACATAGTTTTCTTTTATGACCTCAGCAGTGTAGCAAAATTGCTTCACCGTTGATACCTTCCATCCGGGTTATAAATGTAGTATATAGCTTTTCCCGTCACAATGTTGTCACGATGGGAACTGAAAATCGTCATATAAACTTATTGTCACGATGTTGTTTCAGTAGGAGACGACTTGCCCGTCAACTACGAGACACCTACGGTGACGTTGCCAATCTCTAGTGTGCTTGCGGGGACCTGGTGGGCACACAGTTCGTACGATGAGTGTACATGCATACTCGTGAGCACCGTGTTTCTCGAGAAAAAATATTTCAAGAAAACACCGTTCAATTTGATACACACATCGAAGCAAGCTACAAATCTACAGTAGCTCGAAATGTGCACATCATGTACTAGTGCTCATGCAGCCATATAAAATGTTTCAAAAGAGCATCCGAGATTTAAGAGTAATTAAGGATCTGAACTATTTCAAAACAAAAGTCTTACAACGCTTAGCAAACAAATACAATAGTTTTCTCTTATTTCTCGGTTTCGAAAAAAGAGGGGTCAAAAAATTTCTCCAATATTTCAAAACAACTATAGTTTTGGAGAATACTTTTTTAAAACCATATTATTTATTGGATAAAACACTTTAAAGTATTTAATACTTCAGCATTTTTAAGCACCAAAATATTATCCGTATACATCAAAAATATTTTGATGTCAAACGGACCCTAAAACTGAACCGTCAAATTGTAAACGAAAACTTCATCATCCTGCCATTCCGACGCTATGACAATCAAGATAAAACGGCTGAGATGCCTTTTCTAATTCGAGCATCTTCCTTTTTTTTCGAGCAAAGAGCGCGTATATATGCTTCTGCTTTTCATAGCTTTCAGTGCATGGCGCACACAAATCATTGGCAGGAACCTTGCAAAAGAAAGTGGGAAAAAGAAGTCATTGAAAGGATTAAGAGCAACGGCCGTGGGTCACATGGCTCGCAACGTTGGCGTCCACGAAAGACGTGCACCCGGCCGAGGGACTTGGAAAAAAAAACTGGCCATGAAGGACGCGCGCGCGGCGCGCAACAGCCATAGCGGCCTGTGGCTAGTCCGCTGCAACCTGCACGCCCGATCCATTTTGTACCTGGCCGGACATGTTATGTGGCGAACCCGGCCCATATGACTTCTAATGCTCCGTTCGGATGTTCGCTTTGGAGCTGGATATTGGATATTCGGCACTATTCAGTCCCGAATATCTGAAACTGGGTTGTTCAGATGTATTGGATATTAGACCGAGACATTCGCGCACGATATCTAGTTTTGGGTCGCTAGTGCAAAAATCTGTCCAGCGAATGTCGAGCCCAACAGCTCGACATTGCGAGATATTCGCCTCCCGTGCGTCCGGAACCCCACCTTATCCCCAACCTCGCTCGCCCCATCCTTCTCCACTGGTTTCTACGGGACGCCGGTGTGGCACCCCGACGGCCGCCGCTAGTCCGGCACACTCCCCCGCCGGAGCAATCCCATCTCCAGCGCGCCGCCCGTCTCCATCCTCCGTCGGCCCTGCCTCCATCCACGCCCGTCGTCCCAGCGCCCAGACTCAGCATCGCGGGTCGAGGGCGAGGTGGGTGTAGAGCCGCCGATGGACTCGGTGGTGCAAGCGGCATGGTTGTGGAGGACGGCGGCCGTCGCGCGCGTCGAGGAGAGGCGGCGGCGTTGGCGCGGTGGACGCCGGAGCTCCGCCGCATCGCCCGCGATCTCAGCCGCGCTCGCCGCTTCAAGCACGCGCTCGAGGTTCGCGCACTCCCAGATCCCTGCTCTCTTCTGATTGCTATGCTAGAATGGGAGCGCCGGCTCGTTTCCGGGGGATTAGAGCAGCGTGGCGGATGGAGGAAGGAGACGATGGGACTAAGCTAGCTGCTACGATACGGGCTGCTCTGGAAAAGGGCATCGATCGATTTGTGCTAGTTGATTTTGGCTAGTTGTTTCGCTTCTGTACTAGAGCTTGCTCGATCTGCTAGTTGATTTGTATACCGAATTGATAAATATTGAATTGTGGTGTTGTTTATTTTAGATGGACAATTCAATATGGAAAAATGGTGGATGATAGTTATAATGTTGTTGTTGGACATTTTGGCATTGATACAACACTACAATGATCAATGTCTTGAAAAATTGCTTTTATACCATCGAAACAACATTTGATATTCAACTCAATATCTTGTCTAGCTCTGAATATCTAACACATCCAAACAGAAAATATTGACATTCATACTCAATATCAATATCACATGATATTGATATTCAACCCAATATCAATATGGAGCTCCCAATGCGAACATCCGAACGGAGCATAATAGATCAGCCGTGTGCGCAACAAATGGTGCCAACGATTTGTCTTAGCTGAAAGTATTGCGTGATGCATATGGCATCAGTGCCGTAAATATGAGGGGGTTTTCGGTTTAGGCACCACATCGTTAGAGAATTCTAGGGAGAATTTGTTGGTCTTGGTCACGTGGGCCAAAAGCGAATGCATTCGACTGATGATTCGGACGGCACAAGTCCAGAGTGGTCCATACGGCTTAGAGACCATCTGGTCAAAATTCAAACAAAAAAGCGGAGAAACATGTCAATTTTTAAGTGGGGGTGAAACGTGGTGAACTTGTGATTGGAGGAGAGAATGATAATATTATTCACTCCGTTCCGTTCACCTTTTGAAGGGTAATGAGCCGGCCGGGGAGACTCCGTCATGTCAAACAAGCGTATCATCAGTGATGTAAAGAAAATTGGCATCCATGCTATCCGTCAAAGTAGGAACAAGGTTGTGAACATCCATGGTATGTAGAACATGGTTTTGCCACCGATGGATAGCATCATGACGCACTCATATCTTCAACGCCTACACTATCCGTCTTATTCCCAGACGACTAGAATACACGATGCGTTTTCTTTTTCTAGAAGCGACTAATTCATGGATAATTCCACATCACGGAGCAAACCAATTCCAAGTACAATTAAACCTCTATTATCTTCGGCGTGCGCACAAGGTGGCGTGTACACCTAGGAAAATAATCTCAATGTAGAAGAGATCAAGACACAAGAGACACTGGCCTCTGCTTTTTGCCCTTCTTGTGGGCCACTTTGATGCTTTCTTCTCTTTAGTCATCTTCCATCCATGCCACAAGGAATCAAATCTCAAGTTTTATTTCCTCGCACCAGTTCCTCCACCGTTCTTTTTAATTTCTTTGACCAAAATGGGTCTGGATTGACATATATACCCCATGGGGCCTCCTCAAGGTCGCTGCTTTGGTGCCCCCTGGGCATGGCGAATTGGAGAGCAGAGCATGCCAGATATATGGAGGTTGCTTGAAGTGATGGAGGAGCTGGAAGGAGGCGGGAATGGAGGAGGTGGCCCCAGATTCTCTCTCCGGTTTGATCCCATGAGGGCGGGCTTTGATCGTACTCTGGTCAGCGTTCCTGTTTCCGCGCTGATTAGCCACCTGCTTGGATGGAGCAAGAACATCGGTCAGGTGAGGCCGCAGGGACCCGTGCTGGTCGGCGCCGCCGCTGCTGTTTACTTTGCTGCGCTCTTCGTGTCCGATCAGCACGCTCGCCGTCCTCGCCGGCGACGCATGGCTGCTTCTGCTGCCGATAAGCCAAATTCTGGTATGCAACGGCTTGCTTTTGTTTGTTTTGCTTGTGTCCTACGCTCATCATCGAGCGCTTATTATACGCGATTTGGCTGCAGGAGCTAGACCTCGTGCTCTGCCTGCGCCGGGTGATGGGCTCAGAATTTTTTCATCCGATGTAAGTTGTGATCCTGCGCCTCCTACAACTCCTATTTCTTGATCATGGAAGAATCATGCAACCGAGCTATGTCTAACTTCTTTATCCTTGGCATTGAAGGATGAATATTTGGAAAACGTGATTCACGGCGCGTCGATCGGCGCCGGGGACGACGAACCGGCTCTTGTGGCAAGAGTTCAGACTATGCCCCCCCACGTGGCAGGATCAGCAAGCTCTGACGGCGAATCGGAGCACGATGAGCCGGAGAAACGGCAGGATGAGATCGACCGGTTCAAGGAGCTGTGGCTGTCGCTCGTGGAGCGGGAGCAGAAGCTGGAACTCCGGCTGATGGAACTCGACGGCCTCAGGGAGCAGGAGGCCGCCGTGCGGGAGCTCGAGAACCGCGTCGGTGTCGCCGCCGTGGAAGCGCGGCACCTGGAGCTCAAGGTCTTGTCGCTGCGTCAGGAGAACGAGAAGCTCAAGGCGCAGGCGGCGGAGCTGGACGCTGTCCGGGCCCAGCTGGGCCTTGCTCAGGAGAAGCTGCGGTTGCTCAACGAGGAGGTGCAGGTCGAGCGGGAGGATGCCGAGCGGGAGGCGGCGGCGTTCCAGGAGAGGATGACAGAGCTCGGAAAGAACGGCGAGGAGAGGGAGAAGGCGCTGGCGGCGGAGGCGGCGTCGCTGCGGAAGGCGAACGCCCGGCTGGAGGAGGAGAACAGGGAGCTTGCTCGGAGGTTGCAGGATGCAGAACAGGTTTCCTCCTCTGTTAATCTGGTTCATGAGGTAATTGCCTTCCATATTCTTGAATTCAATGCAGCAATTTCTATCGTTTTGTTTGCGCTTTAGGACAGTTAATACTCATGTTGTTCAGAATTATTTGTCCATTGTTGAAAGTTTTGCTTTGGACAAGCGAACAAAATTATCTTTCCGCTAACAAATCAATAAAAACGGGAGTGTCGATCTCCATGTTGACTGAGAAATACTCTTTTTCTAAAGCTACGATTTCAAACTTGCTGATTCTGTATCAACAAAAAAAAAGTGATAGTCGCACATTCTTCAAATTAGAGCATCTCCACTCGTACGCCCAATAGAGCATCCGACAACATCTTTGCCGGCACCTATTGGAAGGGCCCACACAAGTTGCGGCTCTATTGCGAGCCGCTATCCCCACCGGCGCTGCCTTAAACAACCTGGCAAATGTCTATTGTTTTAGAGAAAAAAAGCTCACTAGATTTTATATGCAATGTATCTATGTAGCCGACAGAAAAATATGATTATACCACGGCCACAATGATGTGCACGGGGGGTAGCTACACAAAAGATCGTATGAGTGGATCCACTAGTGCTACAGTGCCAAACTATCCACTCACTGTGTGGCCCTCTATGTGTGCATGTATTCGAGTGTGTCCCTGTACACACACGGCGTCGTAGCCACAAAAAATCCCGTCAATGGATGGCGCGTCGCGCTAAGTGGGACCCGTTGCCGCGGTTGCCGGTACGCCGGCTTGCGTCCCTATAACCTGGGCGCGAAGCAAGGTTGCCGGACACTATTGGGGCCATCCGGCAAAGTTGCCGCTATTGGGAGCGCCGGTGGAGGGCGTTTTCGTGCCGGCGCGCCCAATAGCCCTATTGGGAGCGCTATTGGGCGTGCCGGTGGAGATGCTCTTATGTGCAACCGTGTCAGATCTCCACATCCAACTCTGGGTCTCAAAACGTGCAAGTTTGTCGAGATAGAAGAAATGATTTCTTCACCGTCTTTGAAGTGTATAAAACACATTAAAATTTAAATAGTACATTTTTTGCGGTGACATTAAACATTACATTAGAAAAAGTATTTAGAATAATTTCTTCGTCATCTTACAAGTGTCAAGTACATTAAAATTTTCATCAGAAAACAATATTTAGGTATTTGGATGACTGGATTCAATAAATAAATAGTCTAGTCAAAACGGTGCTAGCATAGCTTGTTTTGTGCCGGTTTGCAGTTTTGTTGGATAAATGACGTTTGTCATCTCTATTGGTCTGGAATAAACTGGCGGCTGCCAGGTTTTTTGTGTGTTATATGTCACTTTCAAAACAATAATCTGACTTGGGTTGCTCAACAAATTAGCTTTCCTCTCTCTCTCTAAAAAGCGCCTTCTCAATCCCTGTTTTTTTATTTTGGCAAGCCTCCCCCATTCCGCATTTGTTCTTCTGATGTTAATAAGGTCGTGTTGAGAACATTCTAAATTATTGTTTGTCATTGACCTGACTCTTGGGTGGTGCGATGAAACACAAGGTACGTGAGCAATTAGTTTATGTCATGGTCACAGCTTGGACATGATCTAAAAAAAAACATTCGTTTCTTCTACACGAATATTTAAGGGGACTAAACCCAAAATTATGCAAGTTGCGACAGACGCATATTTTCTCAGTCTTTATTCGTTACCTCTTCAAAGAGTGAATCCCACTTTTTACCCCATAGTTGTGTTTCTGTGACATATTATCTCGTTTACTGGGAGTTCCATCGAAATATCCCAACGAGAAAAATTTGAACATGGTTTTTTACCCCATTTTATCATTTAAGACCGACATGTTAACCTGACGTGACGCGAAAAAATATTTAAATTTAGGACGACATCATGGGTGATCATATCCATGTTTCTTTTGTCGGTTTGTTGCATTTCTCATCGTCGTCCTCACATTTTTGAATCTCAATCATCACCTCATACCTTACCTAACAGATATGCATAAGAAAAAGAGGCTTCAAAGTATTTAAAATAGATAATCTATACAAATTTTGTCTGGTAATTAGTGTCATAAATGTGTAATTAGTGGGTAAATAGTCCATACGAACTCTAAACGAATAAATTGCAAACAAATTATAACATCGAAGCCAATCAGCGAATTGCGCACGCAGGATGAGGAAGAGAATTCACGTTTGTAGGCCGTAGACATTAGCATAGCTGTCACTTTCTCTGCCGGCCCTCTGAAAACTGAATAAGCACACACATAATAAGGTATTAAGGTGCCACTTTCTTTTGAGAACACTCCCTTCGTTCAGGTGTGACCGAATTTTCAACGTTCACATTTTTGTCTAAAAAGAACTCTTCGATGTCCCTCTGTATTCTGTAAGTGCCAGGGAATTTCAACATCGATCGGTAATTTTCGTCTATGTGACTAAAAATGCCAATTAATCTTGTTGAAGTGGCAAGAATCCTGAGGCTAATCCGGTCTTCTTTTTGTTACTTCTCTGGATGTAGGAGGACATCGTCGATGAGGCTAACTACCTGAGGGAGACGAACGAGAGGCTGACGAGGCAGATCGAGCAGCTGCACAGCGACCACTGCGCGCACGTCGAGGAGCTCGTCTACCTCAAGTGGGTCAATGCCTGCCTCCGCCACGACCTCCGTGGGAACGACCAGCATCCTTCGCCCGCCCAACAGGATCAGGACGGCTCCGGCGCCGGCATGTCGTCGGCCATGGGCCTGAGCAAGAGCATGAGCTACCGCTCCAGCCAGAGGGCCAAGGAGCTCATGCTCCTGTATGGCAACCCCGTCCTCGACCCCGCGCTCTTGTCACCGCTCAACGAGTCGCTATACGGCGACGGCGAAGATCACCAGAGGCGCGGAGGTCATGACGAGTCAGGGAGAAGCCCGGGCGTGTCGGCGACCGCTGCCGCAGCCGCGCCCAAGAAAGGGGCCGGGCATGGCAAGCTTAAGTTTCTGAGGAACATGAAGAAGCTGCTGTCAAGCAGTAAAAAGGGCCACGGCCACGACCGCAAGATCATCAAGGCGCCCAACGACGAGCATGTTGAGAAGGCCATCCGGTGGCTGTCCTCCAGCCACGACGGGCTCGGCGGAGACAGCTCCTACGAGAGCACGCCGCTGTCGTCGTGCGAGCAGACGCCGTGGAGCAGCGTGACGACCGCTGATTCCCGCGCCCGTGCTCGCGGCGGGGACACGGCGTCAGAGCCAGCCACGGCGGTGCTCGTGAGGTCCAAGAGCGACGTCGGCGCGTCGTTCGGGCGGGAGGCGACCAGGTACCACGCTCTGCTGCCGGATCACCCAGCTGGCGTGAGGCCGGACGGGTTCCAGACGACGGAGAAGATGAGAAGTTACTCGGACGAGTTGAGAAGCCCCTGATCATCCATGAATTTGTTGGTGCACGAGATGTGGTGCTAGCTGCAGGTGATGCTTTTGCACAATTAACTGATTAATAGCAACCGGTATGCAAGATAAAATGCAGATTTTCTTCGTGTTCTTATGTAAATATTCAAGGAGAAGATACTAGAAGTCCACCTTACTACTCTGTAAGTCAAGCATATTTAAGTTTGACCGATTATATGCAAAAAAAAAAAAAAACGAGTGCAGATTTGGTGTTCCCCACCTCCACTGATCTCACTATTGCCAAAAAAAATGAAAAAAAAATATTTAAAAGTTACAGAAAAATCTGAAACAAAAATCATGCATGTTGTCAATGATATATTCTATAAACATGTAAAATCTCAATACAAAATACTTTACGTTTTGAGTTGCACAAAAATGACAAATGAGATACAAAAGTTTGAAATTTGAAACTCTAAGCAAAATCTAGAAGGCCGCTCTGGTAGCAGCGTCCACCCGCTCTTATTTTATTTTTGAGAAATTACAGCCGGTGAGACACCTATATATTGTGCTTAAATAGAAATTCTAAGCAATATTTACAATTTAGGGATTTCAGCCTAAACCATTTTAGCTCGGCACCATGCCCGCATACACTGCTACTCTACTCTCTCAGGCAGTTACAAAGGGTAGCAATTGTCTCGGCAACACTCACCCCAGCCATGGCCGCTCGTCGCCCCCTTCCTTAGTCCGTCATTGGCATCCTCGGGGAAAAGGCCACGCACCATGCGGTTTTGCACCACGTCTCATCTCACCCATCTAGTTTTCCGCCCGCGTGCTTGCCTGCACCGCACTCCTATATATATTGACTTCGTCTCGGCTCTCTCCTACATCGATATCCTACGCATAGAGCTAACGGTTCTTGCTCCAACTGCCTCTCGCGCCCACCATTGCATCCTCTCTTCCCGCCATTGCCATTGTTTCTGGACATCTCTCCCATCTCCTCTGTCCAATCTCGCGATCCAACTTGTTGTGAAGAAATAGCATCCTCTTCTGGCTAACCTCTCACCACGGGGTGGGTGTTGTACGTAGGAGCGCATTGTTTACTTGCAACCCAAGGCGCGCGTAAGCTGGTCCTCCTCTTCCAGTACCAGCCGCATTGTCAAAAGTGCGCTCTAGATTAGGATGTGCTTCGCGCGCGGGGCGTCTAATCTAGTTCTTGGCGGGAATCCCAAACGATGAGGAACATGTCGTGCTTAAGCGCGTTCACCATGCTTAAGTATGTTTTGTTCCTTTATTCGAAAAGTGGGGCGAAGCCCCGGCCTCTGCATCAATCGATGCACACAACTTTTTATTAGTAAGTTTTGGGAGTACAGAGTATTACAATCAATGATCACATAAGGTCAATATATAAATCAACCAAATTAACAGGGCGGGACTAAAGAATCTAGCCACCTTTAAGTGTCTACTAGTATTCAGCCACCCATCCCCGATGATAGAATTCTGAGCGACCATCAGCAGCCGTTTGCACCCAGAAGTCATGACATCCCTCTCATCTTGCGGTAGAAGGTAGGCCCAAGACATAATCCAGTTTGTTGGCCATCTGGAAAACCTGCAAGAAATTGGTAGGTCCAACCTTGTTAAACACGATATTATTTTCACAGTTCCAAATCGCCCAACACAATGCTGAAACCCCAATACGGATTCTAGCCTTTGTATTTTTTCAACTCCATTCAATCAGTTACCGAACACATTAGTAATATTAGTTGCAGGAGTTAAATCTAACGTAAACTGAACTATGCGCCACACCATCTTAGCAAAAGGACAAGTTTAAGAAAAAAACACTTTTTGAACGTGTCCAGTTCCGATTTGCCAAGTTATGTTTAGTAAGAAGCACTTTTTTATGAAGGAACCGCATACACTTTTTAATACTTAGAGATATCTTTAACTTCAAAAAGTATTTAGAAGGAACCTTGTGTGCCCATTCATCATGTGAGCATACATAGATTTCGCCGAAGATATCCTGAATTTAGTTAGCTTTTACACAAAGTTAGTTGGCTCATCTGATAAATTTACAATCATTAATCGTTGTCATAATTGAATCCAAGCGTCCACTTGTTTCCAAATAAAGCCCGTCGAAACTGAATGTTCGGATGAGCATGCGCTAAAACATTAGTTACCGAAACTTTTTTCTGTTAGCTATGTTGTATAATGACTCGTCTTGATGAGCAAGAGGCGTATATCCTAACCGAATCTAGTATCCTCCTAATTTCCAATCTTTTAAAATCCCTTATTAAAGAACTCATCTTTAACACCCATCCAAAATTGAGAATCAGTTGGTTTGGCTTGCACCAATGTAAGCGTTTTACCATTCAAATATTTATTATGCAGTAATTCTTGCCACACACCTTCATTGCGTAATTTTAATAGCCATTTCCTAAGTAAACATGTATTCTTAGTATCCAGCACCTCAATACCCAGCTCCCTTGGTTCTTGGGTTGGCAAACAATATTCCACTTTGTCAACTGATAATTTCGTTTAGTTTCATCACTTTGCCAGAAAAATCTGGATCGATAAAAATCTAGGCGTTTCCTTAAGCCTTTAGGTATTTCCAAGAATGATAACATAAACATCTGAAGACTTGTGAGGACGAAATTAATAAGAACAAGTCGATCTCCATACGAGAGTAACTTTCCCTTCCAGCACCCCAACTTTCTTTCGAAACGTTGCTCCACGGGGTGGCATTCTAAAAAACTAACCTTTTGTAATGGATATGCACCCCAAGATATATAAATAGCAATGAACCAGCCACACCCAAAAATCTGTTTGTATAGGTGTTCCTCTTCCAATGCATTTCCAATCAAGTAAACCTCACTCTTGTGGAAATTAATCTTCAAACCAGAAAGCTGTTCAAAAATTGATAAAATTAATTTCATATTAACACCTTTCTCTAGATCATGCTTCATAAATAAGATTGTATCATCAACATATTGCAGAATGGAGATACTACGCTCAACTAAATAAGAAATGCGACCACCAACTTGCATGTCCTCCTTTGCCCCCGCAATAAGGATAGCCAACAAATCCGCAACTTAATTGAAAAGAATGGGAGACAGACGATCGCTCTGTCTCAAACCTTTTTAGTCCAATATCATTATTGACCTTTATTCCCACACTCCCTCCTTGCACAAAATTAGTGATCCATTCACACCACGGAGGCGCAAAGCTTGTTTGTAGAAAGGGTCATTTCACTTTATCATAAGCCTTCTCACAATCAATTTTAAAGATAACATCATCCAACTTCTTTCTATGGAGTTCATGAATGGTCTCATGTAAGACAGCCCCCCCCCCCCCCCCCCCTACGATATGTGTTTTCCTGCCATAAAAGTCGTCTGAGTGCTCTAACCACTTTGTATCGACGTGGTGCGATTAGTACCTATGTTTGTAAAAAATGTGAAGCTGACATTTAAAAGACACATTGGTCTATATTGCAGAATTTGAACCGCATTTTAATTTTTGCATAGCGGAATAATCACATAAGTTTAACTTAAACAATGGTAGTTCTCCTGTTTGTAACTGAACAAACATTGCCATCAAAATATTAACGATACCCCAATTTTTTTGGTAAAACTCGGCTGGGAACCATCAGGTCTGGGTGCCTTATTTTGCTCCATTTAGAAAATTGCATTGTATACCTCCTCCATGAAGTTAGATGTAAGAATGTCATTCTCCTGGTCTGAGAGTTGCGATATATCATCAATAACATTTTCCAGTAAGGAAAAAATTTGTCGGGCCGATGCCCCCAAACAATTTTTTTTATAATATTCAGTAATAGACTTTCAAATTATCCTCCCCACAATGGTTTCTTCATCTTGATCTAATTGAAAAATCTTTTTCTTTCTATGCTTACCATTCGCAATAAGATGGAAATAACGCATATTATTACCATGTTCATGTATGTATTTAACTTTACCTCTCTGAGTGCATTTAGTTTCCTCATCACATTTATGTTTATTTGACCGTTCATTTGCATGCCTCAATGTATCTCGCTCAACCACACTAAGTATGCTATGTTCCCTGTCATGAGTACTCCCTTCCTTCCTCGGATAAATCCAGATAGTGTAGTTGCATGATGTAGATCATGTCGGTTGCTGTTACTCCCTCCGTCCAGAATTAGATGTCTTTTAAATGGGTGGGAGGGCATAGCTTTCGCGCGCGCGAGCGCTCGCTCGGTTTCGGACCGCTAAATGACAAGATGTCGGGAGAAGGAAGAAGGTCCGCACCCCCGCCGCCACCACCGGCCGAACCGCCTACCGTCGCCACTTGCGGCCGGCGGCGCTTCCGTGCCCGCCTCGCTACCCCGCCCTGCTCAAATCACCACCTCCGTCGGTCCGCCGTCGCCCCCGACCATCCCTCTAAGCTCCCCCGAACCACCTTCTTCTCCGGCTCCGGCGCCCCACTCCGCACGCCCTAGTTAAGTCCATCCTCGATGGCCGCCTTCTCCACCGCGGCTCCGCAGCAGCGTCGTCGGCGACGTCACGGCTGGCTCCGAATCGGTGAAAGGAAAGGGACAGGATGAGGAGAAAGAAGAAGGAAGGAGAGGGAGAGTGGAAAGCACGTGGGTGGGACCCACACCACGCCTATTGCACGAGACGAGATGATGTAGCCCGACCTACGGCTCCTACAACAAGTGGTCCAATGACAAGAGCAAGAGTCAAACCTCTCCATGATAAGGTGAACTCACTCCTATCTATGTGTGATCTCGATACTCCTTTGAATGACTTGCTACTTCATTACGATAACTTGTGTATACTCAGGCATGACCCTCATGAAGATCTCCAAGAAAGTGTAGAAGTTGGACAAGAATCGAGTCAAGAAGACGAAGGAGAAGGAGAGAAGATTGGGAAGAAGTCCTAGGCGGCGGTACTACCGCCGGTGGCAGCGGTACTACCGCCCCGGGTCCAGCCGAGCCAGACACGCCCCCGCCCGGGCGGCACTACCGCTGGAGCTACTGCCGAAAATGGGCCTCTGTTTGATCTGCCGGTAACGCCAGCGGTACCGCAGCGGTACTACCACCGGCCAGCGGTACTACCGCTGGGGGTAGCGGTACTACCGCACGAGTGATTCCTGAAGCTGCTACAAAGGCCTGCCCAGAGGTACTACCGCTGGCTCCAACGGTAGTACCGCTGCGACGGGAATCTGTCGGGTTGAGGACCCGTGTCCCCTCACTTATCCACCCCTATCTCACCTAGACTATAAATAGACCCCCTCCCATTCAGATCTAGGGTTAGACTAAGATTTGGATTAGAGTAGAGCCTTACTCCTTCTTCTCAAAGTGTCTCTTTCCTCCTATGGAGATGAATCAAGGCCTCCCCTTGTGGAGATGAACCAAGGCCTCCCTTGTGGAGAAGATCCCTGCGTGGATACCAAGGCTCCTCTTGTAGTTGCGATTACTTGCTAATCTTCACTCTTAGAGTGGCTAGATTGGGTTGGTTGGATTGACCAATTGGACAAACAATCCTAAGAGTAAGGTGTGCTTGGGAGAGGAGAATTGGGGGCTGCCCTCGGGGATTTGTTACCAATTGAATCTTGCCGAGTTGCTACTTGCTATTTACCCTTGTTGTTGATTTCCCCTCTTTGTGTTCTTGAGTTCATCCGTGTTCTTCGTGTTCATCGTTCCCTCCGCACAAATCCGTGAAAATCGGGACCAACCTACATCATATGGTATCAGAGCTCTAGGTTGACACGGATTTGATTTGTGTTTCCACCAAAATCCACCAAATTTTTCTTCGTTTTTGAGAAATTCGAAAATTTCCACCAAAAATAGCCTTGCCTTGATTCGAGCCGATCTGTCGATTCGTTGCGTTTTTGGTAGTTTTTGTCCATGGATCTGTTGCTTTAGGACCCCCTCCACCTTTGTTTGCGTTCCCTAGCCTTAATTTTGCCGATTTCCCACGAATTCGAGGAATTTTGGAGCCCAATCCGCCCAATTTCGAGTCAAACTCGCGCAGATCCGTGCGCAGCGGCGGTACGCAGCGGTACTACCGCGCAGCGGTACTACCGCAGGGACAGCGGTACTACCGCCAGGGCTGATTTTTCAGAAATTTTTTCTTTTCCTCGGTTCGTTTTGGCATTTCCTCTTTGGTTTGAGTCCTTTCTTGGTGTGCCCTACGTCTACGACATCGACAAGCTTCCGCAGCAACGCATCATCAACGCCAAGCGACGACGCCACCAAGGACTCGACATTTCCCCACCATCATAATCCGTTGTGAGCCCTTCTTCCTTTCGTGTACCTTGACCTATCGGACTAGCTCGGTGATATTGCGGGCATTGCACGTGTTGAGTGTTTGTCTTCAAGTATTGGCGAGTGTGTATCGTTAGAGAGCTTGGCACTAGCAAAAGAGAAGGAATCATCGTCAAAAAGCAAAAATCAAAAAAAAAAAGAGAAAAGAAAAGAATCAAGTGGTGCCAAGTTCATCTCTTGTAGGTTGCGACAAAGCTAACCGCCAAAGTGAGTGAGTGTTAACTCTTGTGCAAATCCGTTGCCCACAAAAAGCAATTGAGCTAGCGTCCTTCTTGTGTTGGGTGACATTTGAGCACGTAGTCTTCGTTAGGTTGTCTATCTTCGAGTGCTCGCCCTTTGGTCGCCCAACCCCATCATTCGCTTTTGTGTGTGTTTCTTCATCATTTGTGGTTGGAGTTTCTTTGGTAATTTGATCATTGTGGATTTTCTCTACCTTTGACAATATACTTGTCGTCGGGTTTGCTTGTTTCGTTTGCCACTTCATACCTTCCTATCCTCATAAGTGTGTGTGTTGGGTGTTAGAACCGGATACTCTCCTCTCAAGCCACATTATACTTGGGATATAGTTTGTCTTGGTTTTTCTTACCACACATCTCACTTGTTCTTGAGAAAATGTTTAGGGGAAGTACAAACGGAAGCTCAAGCTCGGATGAGGAAATCCATGGTGGAGTTCGCGGTGATCATGGCTATGTCACACAATCGGAGTTGTTGGTCTTCGACACCTTTTCGTGATGGCTAGGACGCTACGAGCGCCGTCTTCAAATCAAGAGAACAACTTCAACGACGCATGCATGCTCAAGAAGCATATGGAGCGGATGACCGAAGCTATCAACAACCTTGTGCGACAACGAGCTTCTTCACGCTCAAGCCGTACAAGAAGCACCTCAAGGTCGACACAAGCACGTCATGGACGTCATGAACCTCGACAAGAACGTCAACATGATCCAAGGCGCGACGCCCATGAACGACCTCCTCCTACGTTGAACAACCACATGATCTTCACGCGAACAATGCCAATGCGCATCAAGAACAACCTCACCAAAATGATGAACGTCGAACGCATACCATCACCACCACCGCAACAACGTGATCGTCATGACCCATTGGCTAATGACAATGGCGTTCCGGGTGCGAATGACTTTGGTGAACAAGGACGTCACCCCGTCATCCTCCAAGGCCACGTCATCAAAATCATGACAATGCGAACAATGTCGAACAACCCGTTCCTCAACAAGAGCTACCTCCTCAACATGCGCCTCGTCAAGAGCTTCCTCATGATCGTCACCAACACCAACGTTCCGAGTCAAGTGATAACGAGTCAAGCCAACACAATGGTGATGGACTCAATCGAAGGAGACGTGGACGTGCATTCCCACGTGGTGGCCACGTGACGACTATGATGACTTGACCAACGTCCGCTTTGACATACCCAAGTTCTACGGCACAAGTGATCCGGAAGCTTACTTCTCATGGGTACTCAAGGTTGACAAGATCTTCCGCGTGCAACGCTTCTCCGACAACAAGAAGGTTGCCTTAGCCTCGATGGAGTTTGAAGAGTATGCCCTCTTGTGGTGGGAACAACTACAAGATGCTCGCGTCGCTAACCACCAACAACCAATTGACACTTGGGTTGAAATGAAAGAAACAATGTACAAGCGCTTCGTGCCAAGCCATTACACTAGAGACTTATACAAGAAGTTGCAAGAGTTGAAGCAAGGTTTGAAGTCGGTTGACGAGTACTACAAGGAATGGAAATCTCCATGATGAGAGCCAATGTCAACGAGTACGAAGAGCAATCCATGGCTCGTTTCATGAATGGCCTCAACTATCCATCAAGAAGATCGTGGAGTTCCAACCATATGCCTCTTTGGTTGAGCTAGTACATCAAGCTTCCAAGGCCGAGCGCCACGTGCTTGAAGAGCTCAAATACCTCAAGACAAAGGCATTCTTCGCCAACAAGCCTTCTTCGTCAACTCCTACACCTTCACAAGCTCTTCCTCAAGCGAACACTCGAGGTCCTCCAAGAGTCTCTACTTCGACACCTCAAGCGCCTCAACCTTTCAAGAAAGTACCTCCCCTCCAAGGCGCCTCAAGGATCTTCGTCCGGCACAAGACTTTGCAATGCTACAAGTGCGGCGGACAAGGGCACAAATCTTTTGAGTGCACCAACAAGAAGGTCATGATCATCAATGACATGGGAGAGTATGAATCTATGAGTGAAGATGAGTACAATGCTTTGAACAAGGTCGCCACAATGCAAAGTGCTCAAGAAGAAGAAAGTGAGATATATTGTGATGGCGACAACAACCCTTCCTTGGTTGTGGCAAGAGCTTAACCACCAATGTTCAAGTGGAAGAAGACCAAAGATGCAACTTGTTTCAAACAAGAGCGGGAATCAATGGAAAGTCCATCAAGGTCATCATAGATGGTGGAAGTTGCCACAACCTAGCGAGCAAAGAACTTTGTGATAAGCTCAACTTGAAGTTCAAGAAGCACCCACATCCTTACCATGTGCAATGGTTGAGTGATACCGGAGCCGTCAAGATTCAACACATGGTGCAAGTGTCCTTCAAGATTGGAGCCTATGAAGATACGGTTGATTGTGATGTTGTGCCTATGAACGTTTGTCACTTACTCCTTGGGCGTCCATGGCAATTTGACAAGGGTGCTATGCATGATGGAAGGACAAACTACTATAGCTTCAAGAACAACGACAAGACCTTCGTCCTTCGTCCCATGACACCAAGTCAAGTCATCGCCGACAACGCCAAGACTATTGCAAGGGCACAACAAGATCGTTCGTCTAGTGAGATGAGTGGTGAGCGAGAGACCCACCATAAAGTGAGTGAGAGCCACAAGCCAAATGAGTGTGACACTTCAAAGAGAGTTCCCACAAAACTTACACTATTTGCCACAAAGAGAGAGATGAGGGAGTTGAGAGAGAACCCATCCACCCTCCACTATGTGCTCATATGCAAGGGTGAAGTTTCTATGACTAACACTTTCACAAACCTTCCTCCTTCTTTGTTGTCTCTTTTGAAGGACTTTGAAGATGTCTTCCCTCAAGAGTGCCACCGGGACTACCTCCTCTACGCGGAATCGAGCACCGCATCGACCTTGTTCCCGGCGCACCGCTACCAAACCGCGCTCCTTACCGCACCAACCCCGAGAGACAAAGGAGATCGAGCGGCAAATACAAGAACTTCTTGCCATGGGACATATCCGCGAGAGCTTGAGTCCGTGCGCCGTGCCCGTCATCTTGGTACCCAAGCACGACAACACTCTTCGCCTTTGCATGGATTGTCGCCCCATCAACGCCATCACCGTTCGGTATCGCCATCCTATCCCTCGACTTGATGATATGCTTGATGAGCTTTGTGGTTCCGCTATATTCTCCAAAATTGATCTTAAAAGTGGATATCACCAAATACGCATGTGTGAAGGTGATGAATGGAAGACCGCATTTAAAACAAAGCTTGGTCTTTATGAGTGGCTCGTCATGCCATTTGGTCTTTCCAATGCACCTTCTACTTTTATGCGTCTCATGAATCATGTTTTGCGTCCTTTCATTGGAAATTTGTTGTGGTATACTTTGACGACATCCTTATTATAGCAAATCTTTGGAAGAGCACACTTCTCATGTTGCTCAAGTTTTGTTGGTTCTTCGCAATGAAAAGCTTTATGCAAATCTTTCTAAGTGCACTTTTGCCACCAACAAACTTGTTTTCTTGGGTTTTGTTGTTTCTTCGGATGGAGTGAAGTTGATGAAGCAAGATACAAGCAATTCGGACTTGGCCTTTTCCGATGTCACTTGAGGAGTTGAGACGTTTTCTTGGTTTTGCCGGATTTTACCGCCGTTTCATCAAGGATTTTTCCACAATTGCTTGCCCCCTCCATGAACTTACAAAGAAGAATGTACCTTTCATTTGGGGCAATGCACATGATTTTGCTTTCAATGAGCTCAAACGGTTATTAACCGAAGCACCACTCCTTGCCCTTCCGGATTTCTCTAAGACATTTGAGATTGAATGCGATGCAAGTGGATTGGGCATTGGTGGAGTGCTTATGCAAAATGGTAGACCCATCGCATACCATAGTGAGAAACTAGATGGAGCTCGCTTGAATTACCCCATTTATGACAAAGAGTTATTTGCTTTGGTTCGTGTTTTGGATGTGTGGCAACATTACCTTCGTCCTAAGGAATTTGTCATTCATTCCGACCATGAATCCTTGAAATATTTGAAAAGTCAAACAAATTTGAACAAAAGACATGCTAAGTGGGTTGAGTTCATTGAGTCTTTCACTTTGTAATCAAATACAAGAAAGGTAAAGACAATGTGGTCGCGGATGCTCTATCCCGCAAGGCCAACCTACTTACACGTCTTGACATTAGTGTCTTGGGTTTGGATGAGATAAAGAGTTGTATGCTACCGATGCTTTCTTTGGAGACATTTTCGCTCAATGTTCGGAGCACAAAGGAATTGGTGATTTCTATTTGCACAAAGGTTTCTTGTTTAAGGCTAACAAACTATGTATACCCGAGTCTTCGCTTCGTTTGGTCCTTTTGAAGGAATCTCATGGAGGACACTCATGGGTCACTTTGGCCGCGACAAGACCTACGCCATGCTCGCCACCAACTACTATTGGCCAGAATGAAGCGTGATGTGGAACGCCTAGTTCGACGATGTTCTACATGTCTCAAAGCTAAGTCTACTCTAAACTCTCATGGTTATATACACCTTTGCCTATTCCACATCACCCATGGTCCGATATAGCTATGGATTTTGTCTTAGGACTCCCACGCACTAAAACAAACAAGGATTCCATCTTTGTCGTCATTGATCGCTTCTCTAAAATGGCACACTTTATACCTTGCAACAAGAGCGACGATGCTTCACACATTGCTACTTTGTTTTTCAGGGAAATCGTCCGTCTTCATGGAGTGCCAAGACCATTGTGTCGGATCGTGACGTCAAGTTCGTGAGCTATTTTTGGAAGACTTTGATGGCCAAGATGGGAATCAAGCAACTATTCTCCACCGCATACCACCCTCAAACCGATGGCCAAACCGAAGTGGTGAACCGAAGCCTATCTACACTCCTTCGTGTGTTGATCAAGCCTAACTTGAAGAATTGGGAAGAGTGCATCCCACACGCCGAGTTCGCCTACAATCGAGCACTACACGCGCAACAAAGAGAACACCCTTCGAGATCGTCTATGGCTCCAACCCCTACACCGCGCTCGACATGCTACCACTTCCACTCCGTGAGCAAGTTAACATGGACTTCGACAAGCGAGCCGCTTACATGAAGAAGCTCCATGAGGAAACAAGAACTACGCTTGAGAAGCACAACAAAGACCATGCTACGAAGATGAACAAACACAAGCGCGCCATGATATTTGAAGAAGGAGACCTTGTTGGCTACACCTTCGCAAAGATCGCTTTCCGGATGCAAGGAAGTCCAAGCTTCACCCTCGTGGAGATGGACCTTTCAAGGTTATCAAGCGCATCAACGACAATGCCTACAAGATCGACATCTCCACTCCAAACACTTGGTCCATGACACCTTCAACGTCGCCGACCTATCGCCATACCTTGGAACATCAAGCGATGAGGATGACCAAGAGTCGAGGACGACTCTTTTCCAAGGGGGGGGGGAGATGATGTAGCCCGACCTACGCTCCTACAACAAGTGGCCCAATGACAAGAGCAAGAGTCAAAGCTCTCCATGATAAGGTGAATTCACTCCTATCTATGTGTGATCTCGATACTCCTTTGAATGGCTTGCTACTTCATTCCGATACCTTGTGTATACTCAGGCATGACCCTCATGAAGATCTCCAAGAAAGTGTAGAAGTTGGACAAGAATCGAGTCAAGAAGACGAAGGAGAAGGAGAGAAGATTGGGAAGAAGTCCCAGGCGGCGGTACTACCGCCGGTGGCAGCGGTACTACCGTCCCGGGTCCAGCCGAGCCAGACACGCCCCCGCTCGGGCGGCACTACCGCTGGAGCTACCGCCGAAAATGGGCCTCTGTTTGATCTGCCGGTAGCGCCAGCGGTACCGCAGCGGTACTACCGCCGGCCAGCGGTACTACCGCTGAGGGTAGCTGTCGTGGGTTTGTCACGTCAGATGTCATGGATGACTTCGTAGGTGTGGGATTTGCGCGAGTCAATCGTCTCCGAGCTTGGGATCGCAGGAACAAGGACGAACACAGATTTACCCAGGTTCGGCCCCTCAATGTGAGGTAAAGACCTACTTCCTGCCTACCCTAGATTGGTATTGATATGATATATGTGGTGTTACAATGGAGGCGATCCGATCCGGGAACTCGCCGTAAGAGCTAGGGTTTTTGGGCTTGATAGCTTGACCCTGTCTAAGTCCTGCGAGTCCTCTTTATATGCACAGAGGCTCGCTAGGTTACAAAGGAAACTTCCTCCACAAGGAATATATCGACCGGAACCTACTTGGAGACTAACTCCCCCTCACGTCTTCCAGGATATGTCTTCTAGATCCTTCTCTTTGTGGTGGTTCGATGTTGGGCTTGCTTTCCTGCAGGCCTTTATTGTGCGAGTAAGTTGAGTCGCACTTTACCAAATATGGGCCGCGGCTTAATCTACAAAGTATTCCCCCGACATTAGCCCCCAAGTTCAGCTTGGACTTCGGACGAAGGCTTCTTTGTCTTATTGAACCATTGAACAGCTCTCATGAATGTCCCAGCTGAACTCCAATTTTTGTATCGCCATTTGCGACTTATAACCTTCTTAGCGGCTCAAGGGCATGACTCAACCGGTCGTGCCTGTTGGTTTTCAGATCTGAGCGTCTTCTGCGCATGGGCTTTTTATGTTGGCCCATCGGCCTCCCTGGCGTTCTACTTCAATTACGCCGCCGCTACTCTTCTCCGCCGCCTTTGGTTCCGCTTCTTGCGCTTGCAATCTTCTGGCGGAAATCCCCTTGGTTGAAAGAGATGGCTCGCCGTAGCTGCAACTGGGAAGGCTCGTGGATTGATGAGGTATTTTTGGAATCTTTAGCTGCTCGCGGCCTTCTTCCTCCGAGGGATCAATGCGAATGGCGCACCGCTGGTTAGGAGATAATTCCCGATCCACAGCCAGGAGAAGTGGTGATTTTTGCGGAACACGTCGAGCGCGGATTCAAGCCTCCTTGTTCTCTTTTCTTTCACTCCCTGATGCAGCGCCTGGGTCTTCACCTTCATGACATCGGTCCCAACTCAATATTGCAAGTGAGTAACTTCCACGTCCTTTGCGAAGATTACTTAGGCATCTCTCCTTCAATAGACTTCTGGCTCGCTCTCTTTAACTGCAATAGTCAAAAAGAAGCGATAGATGCATCTTTCCTCCAATGCGGCGCCATATCTTTCCAACGCCGTAAGGGTAGTATTTTCCCAAAGCTAGCCCTTGCCAAAAAAGTTAAGGACTGGCAAAGAACTTTCTTTTACTGCAAAGATACTTCCCCTGAGGGCGAGATTCATCTCCCCCCTTAGTCTCCACTCCCTTTCGAGGCTACCTCTGCTTTGTCTTCCAAGCCCGATCCTTCCTCGTTGGCCTCCATCGAAATTCTTTTAGACAAGGTGAGGGCACTGACGCTCCATGGTCTTACCGGATTGGATTTTATATCTTGCTGGACCAAATGGCGAATTCAGCCTGTGAGTCGCCGTCTGCGACTTATGATGGACTTCACCTGCCGTGCCGATGACGTTGATCGTACTTGCCCTGAAGACTGGGACAAAGGGGAGTGGATAAACTTCATTCGCCGAGTGACGAACGAGGACATTGACTCGTATGATAACGTCGGTCTTGCTCCCTTCTGGGCTGAACCAGTGGCGGAGCTCTGTAGGGGCCGACCTGGGCCGTGGCCCGCCCAGGATTTGGGCATTCCTTTGTATTTCTTTGTGGGCTGGCCCAACAAAACTCCTAATCCTGAAGCCTGGCCCGCCCAGAAATAGCATTGTATCTCCGCCACTGGGCTGAACATAAGCCTTTTGTGGTAATTATTCTTGTAATTTTTTCCCTCTAGGATTCCTTCTTCAAAGTTGACTATTTCTGACGTTGATTCTCTTTCAGATCGATCCTTACTTTTGGACTCTCCCATCCGAAGAGGAGACCGGCTCAGGCCAAGAAACCACTGTGAAGTTGCCAGAAGAAGTCGCTGATCCTGGCGAGGAAATGATCGCACATGGCATAGTTTCGGAGCCTGGTGGTAGCACATCTGAAGAGGAGCAACAAATGGCCAACGCTCTGTTGTCCACGGCTCCAGGCACATCTTTCCTGGCGCTTCCTGAAGTACCTCGCAGGTCCTCTAAGCGTCTTCTCTCTGAGAGCCCAGAAGATCCCTCGCAACCTGAGAAACGTCGCAAGGCCTTGGCGTTACTTGTGGATATCAAAGCTGCCAAATCTTTAAAACTTGCTAAGCCTGGCAGCGCTGTACTTCCCTCCGAGCCTGCGGTGAAGAATTGTCCCTCGACAAGCTCGGGTATTTCCTTGTGACATTCTTTTCTTTGTATTCATGTGTCTTTATGAAGGGTTGTTTATTCACTGTTGTTTTTTCTATCCCGTAGGCTCAGACCTGCAAGATTTGTCTTCTCCTTCTTCTGGTTGCCTGATGAAGAGCGTTTGTATTGCTTCTGGGTAAGACTTGCTTTCCTTCTATAACTGTTGTGCTGCCATTTTGGTCTATAACCATCAATATCTTGCAGGACCATGGTTGGAGGAGATACAAAGTCTACCTCCTCCACTGATCTTTCTCAGCCAACCACGAGTGAAGGTGATGTTGCTGATGAGAACATGGGAACTAGCGATGGCGTGACTTATCTGAAGCCTTCTTTAGAAGAGGGTATTGCCGATGCGGCTCCTGCCGTGGTTCCAGTCGCAGCGCCATCTGCGACTCCTAATGTTGATGGGATGCCCCTTCAAGTTGGAGCTCCTATTTCTGAAGCGGCTGACCTCCCCAGCGCTAGTAGTTCCAAATCAATTGCAGATGCCATAATCGATGCTGGAGATAAGCACGCTGCTTTATTGCGCGACCTGGTTGGGCAATTATCTTCAAGTCGCCTGGTACGCATACTGTAGCCCCCAAGGATCAAGACCTTGTGTCAGTTCGCAGGGTGTTGATTCTTTCTTTTTTCCAAGCTTTGAGCCCCCAAGTACCTTTCAAAATTGCTTATATTCCGTTTACTCGCAGCTTGAGCTTTCCTCGCTTGCTGCTTCTGACGCAATGAAAGCCAAGGGCATTTCCTTAGATAAAGCTGAAGTGACGCGATCTGCCTTGGGACATCATAGCGATATCATTAAGAACCAAGCGCAAGAAATACAAATACTCAAAGATCAACTTGACTCCTGTGAAGAGCAATTTAAAGAACTCGAAGCAGACTCCAAGCAGCGACTAATGGAGAAGGATGAATTGATAAAATCCTTGCGAGAGGGGCTGAATCTCAAATCTGAGCTGCTTGATCGGCTGAAAGGAGACCATGTGAGGGAGCTCGCCGCGCGAGATGAAAAATATAACTCGCTGCTCAAGGCTTTTGAGGGTTTTGGATCTGCTGTTAAATCAGCCATTCTGCAACTCGCTGGTACATCCCTAATCATTTGTCTCTTGATCATTTACATCTGAATGACCATCATGAGCTGCTGATCTGAATAATATCTTGTTTTTTGATGCAGGGCCTGGTGCTCCGGTGTACCGCTCCAATTTGAAGGATCAACTGGAATATCTTCAAGATTTTAGCCTGCGCCTTCTTAAAGTAACCAAAGAGGTTGTGACAAAAATTGCCCCTGTGGCTGATGCTCCAGATTCATGTGAGTTTTGGCTGAACAGGCTATTTAAGGCTCCTCACTATGTCTCTGATTGGAAGGGGTCTTCTGCTCGCTCCGGAGCTGCTCATGTGTTAACATTACTCCGGACATATTATCCAGAAATAGAGGTAGGCAAGATTGCTCTTCATGACCGGGCGAAGCGCGCGGATGGTACTGAGCTTCCAATGAGTGAATACTTCGACATCTGGAAGGGTATGCGTGGATACGCCACATTGCTTGTTAAGAATTTAGACTTGGGCTCTTATCTGGGAAATTTCAACCCGATGGTAGCAAGGCTACGAAGGAGAAATCCACTGGGGCTGAATTATCCCGAGCTTCCGATCCATCCTCAGGACCTGGTGGTCCTTCCACTTCATCTGGTGGTGCCTTGGTTATAAGTACACCTGCTGCTCCAACCTCAAGGCAAGCCGCGAAGGCTTCTGTTCCTGCGACTCGAAAGCAGAAATAAACATCCAATAGTAATGTGCGACTCGTCAATAGTGACTTGCCCGTTAGTCTGTAAAAAAATTGTGTACTATAAGCAGTACTTTTGTGACCTATAAGAAGGTTCTTTTATGATACTTCCATTAAGTAGACGCTCGCGCGGCTCAGTATTTCCTAGGAACATGTGTGTTCAGGGTCGAGAGCGGCCATGATAGGCAATCAAGCTCGATTGACGCCACACCCCAGTACTTTGGCCGCATAATGCAAGACGCTTCTAGCTTAAGTACTGCCACTCGTTTGGCAAGGGTTGAGGTAGCGAGTTGTGCTCACTGTGCTTTGTAAAAAAGCCCTCAGGGTTGGTGATGTATGAAATTCAAAAGACTCAGCGACTCAATGATAGTTGAGGCGAAACGACGAACCCTTGAATGTCAAGGGTGCCGGCTTTATTTCATAACCACTCAATTTATTACAGGGTGAGACAAAGACGATGCAGACCCTTTAATGCGAGTTTTCTGTTCCTCGCAGGTCATGCATACTTGATACTCATCGCACTCATTTGCGAAATAATACTCCTGACGGAGCGGGTTGAACACCTAGTTGGTTCATATTTGAGTTGCTAAAAGCGACTCGGGTCGAGCATGATAGCTCCGATGTTTTCATGCCAAAGTGAGGGTCAAATCTTTTGATAGGGTAGCCGCACTGAGTTGCGACTTACGCTGATTCACGTCCTTGGGGGATGAGTCGCGGGGGGTAAGGTCTCACAATAGTTGGGCCTCTCTGACTTGGGTTGTTGATTGATATTGGATCTATGCATATACGCCATCTCTTGTTTTGTTTTTGTATCAAAGCGATTCCTAGAGTATTATCTTCCTGATTCGCGACTGTATGGTTGGAATTCACCATCTGGTGGGCGCGTCCTGCCGTCCGTCCATTCTGAGTCCCCAAGGCAACTCGCTTTGGGCTGCGGAGGTTTACTGATGGCCCGAGACCATGTGAGGAGTTGGCGATGCAAGCTTCTTCTGCAATTACTGAGCCTGCTTCCTCGCACTCTAGCGCTCTCTGTCTGTCTCCATGCACCGTGATCACGCCGTTTGGTCCTGGTATCTTTAACTGCAGGTATACGTAGCAGGGGCGGGCAGTGAATTTGACATAAGCTTCTCTCCCGAAGATCGCATGGTATGGGCTTTTGACTGCCACGACCTCGAAGCTCAGGAACTCTGTGCGGAAGTTTCGCTCGGTCCCGAAGCTGACTTCGAGGGTAATTTTTCCTATAGGTCGGGTGATTATTCCTGGAATTATGCCTTGGATATCCTTCCTTGTTGGCTGTAGCTGCCGCTCGGGTATGTTCATTCGACGGAGCGTGTCTTGGTATAGGATGTTTACTCTTCCTCCTCCATTCATGAGGACTTTGTTCAACCTGTATCCTGCGACTTGCGGTGTAACAACGAGAGCCAACTGCCTGGATCTTTTACTTCTGGGGGATGATCGTCGCGACTCCAAACAACCGATCGCTCTGTCCAACAGCGGTGTCTTTCCAGAGTTGAGATTGAGTCGCGGCTCCATCTGCTATTCATTTGCCTTCTATTGCCCGTTGTTTGTACATCCACGGTATGAAATTGCCCTATGTTTCTTCTTACTGAAGTTTCAGGCTTTTGATAGGAGTTTTCCTTGTCCCTATGCTGCATTGGTCCGCTGTGAGTCGCGGTTGATGAATCTCCTTCCTTCCATCGCCTATAGTAGTGACACTGTGCCTTGGTGTGACCCGCGGGTCTTCCATCTCTTCTGCGGTGTAAGTCGCAAGGTCTATCGAAAATCCCTTTGGCGCTGTTGGGGAGTGACTCCTTGTCTCCTTTCTGCTCCCTAAGTTGATGCTTACAGTGTTCTGTTTCCTTTGAGATTGGCAAGGAGCCGCTTGCCATCTTATCTGTCTCTGCGTGCTTGCTAGTAGTCGCCGAGAGTTGGCCAAAAGTATTGATCTTATGTTCAGTGCCGCTTAAGGTACGCACCGGCGGCTCAAACCTACAGTTCTTTCTCATAACTTGCACTTCAGATTGCGCCGTGGTATCTTTGGCAGAGTCAAGGATCCCTGTGACTTGTTTTATCCAGTCGATGGTTGATTCGTTCTCCTTCTGGATCCACTGTCTGAGGTTCTTCACGCCCTCTATTTGGAACATTTTGATGAACTTATCCTTCAATTCCTCCCATGAGTTTATTGACTTTGGCGGCAACCTTAGCAGCCAATCCCTGGCTTCTCCCTATAGTACCAAGTGAAAATATTTTGCGAGCACCTCCTGAGTTACACCGATTCCTGTCATGTTTATTTCATAGTCCTCTATCCACAGGACATGGTCTAGATCATTATGGTAGGTCATGACTTGCTGCGACTCGCCGAAGTTCGGTGGGAAACGAGTGAGCCGTATTTCCTCCCCGAAACATGCTGATCCTTTCAATAACGAATAGGAGCTCACAGGTGCCGTATCTTCATCTGAATCGGTTTCAAACTGGGTTGGTTGAGTCGCATCAAGCATTTGCGGCTTACTGTCAGCCTTACTCTCTTTACCTGGTGATATTTGCAGACCTGCTAGCTGGTTGTCTAATTCTTCCACATTGCATCCTTCCTCGCCCCACGATACCTCGTGTTGGGGCTCGTTAGGCGTAACTCCATACATGTCTGCTTGCTGTAGGGCGGCAGTCTGTAGCAGATCAATCGCATGGCGAGCGTCCTTATCAGCTCGCGTATCTCCGACTGGTGCTATTTTTGATAATATCCCGATCGCGTCGTGCATATTGCTTTCCAGATTATTGTGGAACTTCTGCTTCATCTCTTGACTCCCTTTGTCAGTCTTGGTGCAAATCGCCTGCTGCTTTTGCTGCCAACGCCTCAGTCGTTGATCTTCTTCCTGGAGTTTTTTGCGCTCTGCCGCGAGCCTTTGCGCTTCTTCACAAAGTTCCGCCCTGACGGCTTCGATTTCTTCAATTTTGGGATTTTTCTCCCGGCTAGGCAGAGGTTCCCAGATTGGTTTTGACGGGACGGAGGCAGGTGTTTTTGCCCGGTCTGTTGCAGTTCTTCTAACACGCGGACCCCAACTAGCCGCAGTTCCTCTCCTGATTCGTCCCCTTGAGTCGCGTCTGAAGATCTGCGACTGACGGACCCAACGAAGATTTTCACAGACCCGACGAGAATAATATACCCAAATTCAACGTGATCTGCCTCTGGTCCCCACTCTGAGTCGTCGATGAAGGGAACACCATTGATATCTTCCACTTGGCCGATGGCGATGTTCTTGAACCCTGATTCCGATCCTGCGCGGAACGTGACGCTCTTGACCGCAGGCCCCATGGTGGGCGCCAACTGTCGTGGGTTTGTCACGTCAGATGTCATGGATGACTTCGTAGGTGTGGGATTTGCGCGAGACAATCGTCTCCGAGCTTGGGATCGCAGGAGCAAGGACGAACACAGATTTACCCAGGTTCGGCCCCTCAATGTGAGGTAAAGACCTACTTCCTGCCTACCCTAGATTGGTATTGATATGATATATGTGGTGTTACAATGGAGGCGATCCGATCCGGGAACTCGCCGTAAGAGCTAGGGTTTTTGGGCTTGATAGCTTGACCCTGTCTAAGTCCTGCGAGTACTCTTTATATGCACAGAGGCTCGCTAGGTTACAAAGGAAACTTCCTCCACAAGGAATATATCGACCGGAACCTACTTGGAGACTAACTCCCCCTCACGTCTTCCAGTATATGTCTTCTAGATCCTTCTCCTTGTGGTGGTTCGATGTTGGGCTTGCTTTCATGCAGTCCTTTATTGTGCGAGTAAGTTGAGTCGCACTTTACCAAATATGGGCCGCGGCTTAATCTACAAAGTATTCCCCCGACAGTGACGGTACTACTGCACGGGGGTAGCGGTACTACCGCACGAGTGATTCCTGAAGCTGCTACGAAGGCCTGCACAGCGGTACTACCGCTGGCTGCGACGGGAACCTGTCGGGTTGAGGACCCGTGTCCCCTCACTTATCCACCCCTATCTCACCTAAACTATAAATAGACCCCCCCCCCTTCAGATCTAGGGTTATACTAAGATTTGGGATTAGAGTAGAGCCTTGCTCCTTCTTCTCAAAGTGTCTCTTTCCTCCTATGGAGATGAATCAAGGCCTCCCCTTGTGGAGATGAACCAAGGCCTCCCCTTGTGGAGAAGATCCATTCGTGGATACCAAGGTTTCCTCTTGTAGTTGCGATTACTTGCTAATCTTCCCTCTTAGAGTGGCTAGATTGGGTTGGTTGGATTGACCAATTCGACAAACAATTCTAAGAGTAAGGTGTGCTTGGGAGAGGAGAATTGGGGGCTGCCCTAGGGGATTTGTTACCAATTGAATCTTACTGAGTTGCTACTTGCTAGTTATTCTTGTTTTGTTGATTTTCCCTCTTTGTGTTCTTGAGTTCATCCCGTGTTCTTCGTGTTCATCGTTCTCTCCGCACAAATCCGTGAAAATCGGGACCAACCTATATCACGAGTCACGCGAGCCGTCGCGTGCTTGTCAGTAAGGCATTTCGGACGTGTAGATACACCCATTTTAAAGACATCTAATTTCGGACGGAGGGAGTACAATTTTAACAAAGAGGCAATGTATATATGTTTACTCCAGATCATGCAACTCAAGTACGCATGTAGGAGTAACTCCTTGTTGAGACGCGCTGTTAGCGCGATGGCAAGGCTAGCTGGTGAGCAGCCTGCCCGCCCGGGTTCGATCCCTCTGGGGACGAATTTCCGGGTGTCTCACTGCTGCACTGTTCACCCGCGACACTGTAGCACGACACTGTTCACTGAACAGTGTGGATCTCTACTGCCTCACGTCTATGTGTCACAGGCGAGATCGACGTGCCCGTCGGTCACCGAAGCACTGGTCTTCGGCCAAGTCTCTCAGGACGTAGTTCTGGGTTATAGGATGTAGGTCTAGTTTAGACACATAGATAGGGTGTGTGCGTGTGTGTGGTGTGCGTGTGGTGTGCGTCCTGTGTGTCCAAACAGGTACTACAACTTGTAATCCCAGAGAGGCACTCAAAAAAAAAACTCCTTGTTCGTCTACTGCCCAATTATTGAGAAATTATTGAACACAAACGTGATTTAGCCGTCCATGAACCGTACAGCTCCTTGACGCGATGCAGCAATCCGTGAACAAACGTCATGCAGCAATACAATTAGGGTGTTTTGGTTAGGCTTTTTACTAACCAAACACCCTCGTCATTTTCACTCGCAAAAGAAATTTACAACGTGCCGGATCCGTTAACCGAACAGCTCCTTGACGGCCTGAAACCTCGCCACCTTGTTGGCAAACTTGGTACCCTGGTAGTAGTCGAGGTAGTCACCGAACCTGTACGGCCCGGGGTACAGCTGCACCGCCGCCGGCTCCCTCGCTGGCGGGGCAACAACAGCGTCCGTCCCTGGGTTGTAGAAGGTCGCCACCGACAGCCGCCGCCCCTCTGTACGGGCGGCGACGCGGTGCAACACACTCCTGTAAGCCCCGCCGCTCATCACCTCTACCTGGTCCCCGATGTTGACGAAGATCCTGCCGCCCTTGGTGGGTCCCACAGGGACCCACTCCAGGTCGCCCCTCAGGAACTCCAGCCCGCCCACAACGTCGTCCTGCAGGAGCAGGATGATGCCGCCTGCGTCGGTGTGGGCGCGGAGGCCCCACACGAGGTCCGGCCGCGAGCAGGCCGGGTACATGGCGAACTTGGTCCCGACGAACGGCGGCGCGAAGGTGTCCTTGATGCGGCCGCAGTCCAGGCCGAGGTTCAGGCTCATGCACTCCGCAAGCCGCTCGGCGAGCGACACCATCTGGCCGATGTACATGTCGATCACCTCCCTGAGCGCGACAGAACGTGAGCGATAAAGAAAGTGTGAGCGTACCGGAGATTGTATAATGGAGCTGAAATTAAGGAAATCGGAGGCAGCACTGACCGTGTTGCCGGCGGGATCTCCGGGAATTCGCCAACGTTGTTGTTGGGGTGGTGCCGGATGAAGTAGGCGCTTTCCCAGTCCACCTGATCGGAGACTGGTTTGGAGTCATCAGGGCGGTCGGCCACCTGCAGGTCCTTGGCGAGGTCGGAGGCGTAGAACTTATCCTTGAGTTGCTCGTCGTAGTGGCCGTAGACGAAGCGTTTCACCTCCTCCATCACCTCGGCATCCACGCCGTGGCTATCCACCTGCGCCGTGGTACGCGACCAACCATTAGTTCTGTAATTAGCGTGTGGTTTGTTGACTGCACCATCTTGATGCAATGAGCCAATGAAAGACTGTGTGGTCGCTTACGTACCCAGAAGAAGCCCCAGTCCTTGCAGGCTTCGTGGAGCTGCGCCATGGTTTGCGACCGCTGGGCGGCGTCGCCGTTGAGCCCCTCGAGGTCGATCACTGGGATCTCCATGTCCATCTCCTATTCACTTGATATGGTCTGAGACTCCGAGTGGTAACTAATGCTAAGCTGTTGTATGTGGATTTTGGAGAAGCATCGCAATGTAAGCTCCTATTTATGCTGGAGATGCTAGCACGCTCTCTACGGCTACGGCATGTGGACGATCGGGTGGACAATTACCAAATCCATCCATCCAAAACCGCCCGGCCAGTTGCTTCTATGTGCAATCCTTCCTGTAGCCCGTGATCCTACAGTGTAGAAGGTACGGAGTACTTCAGCATAATGGACGGTGCCAACCAAGTTGCACGCGGTGCCACCACCACCACCTTCGATCGGAATGCAGAAGATCTTGGGTAGACGACGGCGCTCCCGCGGTTTTAGTTGCTTGGTTTGGAATGTGGTTTCCGGATGCAGTGCACCCGGCCGCTAGCGTCGACTCTGAGGAATCCATAGTAGTGCGGACCGGTCAAAAGGGGAAGGGAGAATCCAAGCAAGTATCCAACCCCTGATCTGGCAGTTGCATATGCGCTCGCGTATATTCACGGGCACGGAATCGCGGAGCTGACCGAGTACAGGCCGGTGGCCATTCGATCGCTAGCTTGTGCATCCGCGTCGATCGATCTGTTTGTGGTAAATGGTAAACCTGCAAGGCGTGCCGGCCGCCGCACCGCACTCGTACGTGTCACCATTCTTCCGACCGGGGGCCAACACAATATGGCGGCAAGATCGCGTCTTCTAGCTTTCCTGGAGTAGTAAAAATGATTAGAAGTTCGCTATTAAGATCATCGTGGATATGCTCCCTCTGTTCCTAAATATAACATGCTTTTAGCTATTTCAGTTTTTTTTTCACATTCACATGTATTTACGCACGTTGTGACGGAGCCACTGGCGGAGTGGGCTAGAACCCCCCCCCCCCCCCTCTTCCGAAAGCACATATGATTTTCTGGGCATACTCTGTTTCGTTTCTAGTACTATTTGAGGTGTTGTCAGTCAAGCACATACATGGGAGCAAGGAGAAAGAGGCATTGACGCATTGGGTGGATGGTCTCCTGTGACTACATTGTTTATTGGCTGTGTACGAGATGAGGCATGTTAGAGCAAGTACAATAGTACAGCCAACAGCTAGCTATAAGAGATTGTCATGTCATGTATAGCTAACCATATAGCCAACATGTACAATAGTTAGATATAAAAATGTATTATTTTATTAAGATATGGCACACCTCCCACTCTCACAAAGTGTATAGGAGCACGTGCTAGAGCTGGCTCTTGCATGAGAGCTCACTCTCATTCTCTCTCCTCTTCTCTTTCCTCCATGTCATCCAACAAATATTATTTTAACTCTTATAGCCCGCTTACATAAGCTTATTGTACTTGCTCTTAGGCACTGACCAAATCAAATAGCAGCAGGTTAGTTTTTATTTTACCTGGGGGCTTGGGCCATCAACTGATTCTTCGATGTTTTCCCATGCTAGTCATCGGTGGATGTGGATTTTCGGTAACTCTCTTTTTGTTACAATAGAACTATAAGTCTTGGGTGCTTTGGGTAGACATATGGTAACTATAACTGCTCCATAATCATAGTACACTATTGGCTTTGTGCTACACAAGCAGTAAAGAGAAGATTGTTTTGTTACAATAGAACTATAAGTCGCTTAATGCCAATTCTTTTGTAAATAAAAAAGTTTCACATCTTACTTCTATGTCAATTCTTGTGTAAATAAAAAAATAAGTGCATTTTCAAGCTTAAAAATCGTCTCTTGATGTCATGAATAAAATCATTGCAAATCAGCGTGAATAATTCACTTGTCGGCCAATTTTTTTTGCCCCCTCTCTGCTTTTGGTTACGCTCCGCCACTGGACGGAGCTACTGTATTAGCATTGGGTTCACATGAACCCAATAAATTACATAATATCCTTCACTAATCTGATATTTATCATTGCTTATTACTTAAAAATTCACTATAAACAAGAGAATGAACCCAATAAATTTATGCGCTAGCTTCGCCACTCTGCCTATGCTCATTTCAATCCGTATCTAAACCACATGTGAATAGCTAAAACATCTTATATTTAGGAATGGAGGGAGTAAAAACATACATCGGTTCCCCCTTCTCGTTGGTATTTATAGGTCTGTGGTTTAATATCTTTGTCATTTTTTACGGTTGCCTTCAGAAAAGTAAATGATTGTGTTATGTAAAAAGAAAGAGTTTGTAGATTTCAAAGATTTTCTCGTTTCTTTTAAACTTTATTTTATAATCTCTGTAGTTAGCTCATGTATCCCATTCCTAAAAAGAAAATAAGTAGGCGCAAAGGTTTTGTCACAGGTTTCCAAACATGGGGACTCGGACATTTCGGCTGATCTGATGGTGACGAAGAAGCATTTCTTTCGCTTTGGATTATTTAAAATTCAGGATGGCTCAGAAATTAGATTATGGGAGGACACATGGTTGGTAAATACACCATTCTCCGAGAACAATATCCAGATCTATACAACATAGTATCGTCACAAGAGAGATACAATAACTACAGTTATGGAGTCAACGCCACCAAATGTGACTATCTGGTGGGATTTAATTGGATCCAGACTTGCGACATGAAATGCTCTATTAGAGAGGTTGACATTAGTCCAGCTGATGCAAGGGTTCGGTGCATCTCGTTTTACGTGAAAATGGAAAGTTCTCGGTGAATTCTACGTATAGAGCATTAGTTCATCCTGAAGTACCAGTCGACAAAAATAAGGAAGTATGGAAAATGAAGATTCCACTTAAACTAAAAAATCGTGTGGTATCTTCACAAAGGGCTAATCCTTACGAAGGACAACCTTGTTAGACGTAATTGGCAGGGAAGTACAATGTGTGTGTGTTTTGTCATCACGATGAGACTATTAAACACTTATTCTTTCGAATGTGAATACACTACTTCTATATGCTCAGTCATCCAGATAGGTTCTAACTTGTATCCATCGCGTGGTGTTGTAAATATATTTGGCAACTGGTTACATGGTATTGATCACAGGTTTAGAATTCTGATTCGGGTGGGAGCGCTTGCCATTATTTGGTCGTTTTGGCTACATAGAAATCTATGTAGAAATGATAAGATTTTCAATGGTATTTTTTTCTCTCATGCAGGTCATCTACGTGTGTACAAGTTTTCTCTGTTCATGGTCACCTCTACACTGCAACGTGTAGAGAATCGAGACCTATTTATGAAGGTGTCTACACGGTTGGAAGACACGGCGATGGATATTTTACCCGACATGGGTGGTCACGTGATCTACGGATTGGCCCTTCATAGTCTTAGGCGATTACAGTTTCACATGCTTAATTGTTTTCCGCCTTTTATTTTCTTCTTTTGTGTGGGCTTGTTACGACTGTGTGCATCCTAATATATAGAGGTCAAGTGTAATTCTTAAAACTCTTGAGTAATAAAGCGCCTTTTATTGGAAAAAATGTATTCTTAGTCTCTACCATATATTTTTCGCAACTACAAATATATCATGGTATCGACTGACAAAAAAAAACATCGGTGTTACAAAAACATACTTAGGCTAAAAAATCACCTATGACCATAGGTATTCAATATTTAAAAGTCTCCGGCTTTGCTAGCTGAGAATTAAGTTACTGCTCAATCAATTTCTATAACACCGGATTTGCATCGTGAATCATACAACTATGGGAGTTGCAACTCATAATTTTTCAGTTGCAAGTGAGATTGTAACATGACTGTTGTATTTTTTTTCGTGATTCATGCTAGACATTAGTTGCAACATGGGTTGCAAGTTTTCAACTGAACTGTGATGACATCATCCGACTGAGAATTAGTCACACCTAAAATTTTCACGTGATAATTGATAAGATTTTATTGAGTTGATATGGTAGCTTGCTTTGCCCTAGTTTTCAATGACTAATTTTCTGCAATTCTCTGCACCGTCATGTTATCTAAAAAGTATGCATCCAGCATTCCAGCTACAAGAAAGGAAAAATATATTATTTTGATACCGATAGTAAGTAGCCCCAGGTTTTAGTATCGCTCCAGGCCAACTGAACAAGACCACAGCTGACTAACATTAACAGATGAAACATGAGGACATAACATAATTATTAATAAGCCAAACCATTATCCTGGTTTACTACTTAAACAACATGGCAATACATGAATCATGAATGATTGGTTGCCCATGCGCATTGGTTTTGCACCTTTCAATGAGCAAAAATGAATCATCACATAGCCTCCTCCAATCCAGAAGCCATTGCACAAATGGACTCAGGTAATCAGCAGAGTCTCATCTGTGCTCTCCCCGAACCAGAGTACCAGACCAGTGGTGTCTAGGGCATCGCATCCCTTTTCCACACCCAGACTCAAATTCTTGTGTGGACTAATATAGATACATACATTGATGATTCAGTCAAACGTACAACTAATTTCTATAACTTCTGGCGGCCCGTGCGTCACGGTCACTGCGACTTTCACTTGTTGCCAGAAGCCTGCATGGACTATGGTGCAGTTGACATACTTGAGGTGAAATGAGAGGTCCAATTTTTGCGGTTCAACCGCACGTAACCTCCACAACAGCCCTTTTCATTGTCCCAGGACATGGATCACCACCAAATACCTCTGGCACTATGCTTACCCCACAGTGTTCTTGATTAATACAGTTCTGCGAGAAACGCCAATTCAGGTTGTAGGTATAACACAGACTTTTTTCGATAAAGAGGAATAAATATGACTAGGCAAAGAAAGCACATGCAATGGTTGCAAATCTATTACCTTCTTAAATATGTCATACGACTTGTGTGCATGACATGCGCCTTCTGAGTAGCTCCCGCAGGATCCGTGCGGTGTGCCAAAGCTGGCAAATTTTATTTCAGTTATTTTCCGCCCATGATGACACTGTAGGTGGACCTTAGCTTTCTCGTAGTCTTTCGTATGCCAGTTCGTGATCGATGGCTGCCATTCAGACACGTCAGCACACACACTTCCAGTTGTTCTTTTCACCATTGAGATTCCGGTTGGGTCACCACCCATCTCCTCGAATATCACCAAAAGGTTCCCAGTAGGATTAAGCCATGAGCGAGGAACATGGTACCTGAAGGAACATAGCATAGATGTAAGAGCTTCTTCACTTGTAAACATTGTCATGGGTAGTTTGCAGTAGTTACTTCTAAACCATGAAGTTCCTACCATCTCTGAGAAGAGTCACCGCAGTTGGTTTGACACTTGGTCTCATCATATTCACCGCGATAATCACAGTAATCACATGTTCCAGAGGCCTTGTAGGCAGGCCAATATCGTCCAATTCCTTGTCCATTTATCCAGATTTGCCCCTTCCCCATGCTATTCATGTCCAAAGCTAGTGGCTCGTCACCATCTGGTGCATTAAAAAAAAGCCTGAAAAGTATGAACTGAGGGATAAATCTTCTGAAAATAATTGTTGTCTCACATAGATACTAGCTAATCAAATGCAAATTCCATCATTACCTTGTACCATGTCAAAGGCTGCTTCTGCACAGGTTCTCCCCATTCTACCGATGAGCTTCCACTAAGTGAATGAAGACTCATAGCCTCACCTTTCAAACCAACCTGCCCAGATACAATAGTTCTTTTAGGTTCATATGTTCGAACAGTACACAAGGTTAATACTTGACAATGCCATACGTTACCTGATAGGTCCATTTCTGCCATGCAAGATCTCTTCTTCCCTCATTCAGGCCATCAAGTGTCACTGGACCAAGAATTCCAGCATTCCAAGTCTCGAAATGTTCTCCGACATGCTACAACAGAGGGGGGAATTGAAAATGAATATATCAAGGGTCAAATAGCACATAACCAAGAGTGCTGTCTTAATGAGCAAACCATCCACTTACTGGGAGACCAACTGCTATACTTAAGCAGGAAATAGTGTTGCTCCCTGACCATAGTTTCACATTCCCAGTATATGTAAGCTTTGGGTTTTCTACATTGCCATACACAGTTCCTGCAAACATATTGGAGAGCATTTAAGGGCCCTTTTGCTTTTAACAGTCAGAGATACACAATTTTGGCAAAGAGTCAGAGACTCTCATGATTACCTGATAATTGTCCATTAATGAAAACATGCAAAGTATGACCAGCCGACATCACTGTGAGTTTGGGGTTCTTCTCACCGGTGAGGAACTGCTCATCCTTGGCAACATCAACACTGAAATTGAAAATTTAGTACCACTGAATTGCAAAGAATCATAGTCATGTTTTCGTTCGGTGGAGTTAGGCTACTTACTATGTTGTATACCACAAGTAGTCTGTGTTATCCCTCGTCATATTTATTTGTTCCAGTAATCCTACCGTTGTAAATGTTTCCTCCTCACTAAAGGAATTTATCTCCTCATTGTATGACTGCCACGAGAGTCCTCCAGCCCATTCCATTTTCATTTGCGAAATCTGATTGCCAACCTGCAAAAACGTATTGTAAAAACTTAGAACAATGGTAAAAATGCATAAATCAGAATGGATGTAAATTTAAATGACAGCAGTACAAAAGGAAATTACACGGATTAAAATAAAATGGACCAATATACATGTAAGCAAAGCAAACTAAATCAAATTTGGAAGGAAAGGGCTGAACCAGATCATTGAAGTGCCTTTTTTGGCTGAAAAAAGTAGCATTGTACTGAAGTGCCTAATCTCACCCTAGCAGTATTGAAGACTGTTGTTGTGCAGTCCGGAAGAATACTGATAGACCAGGGAGGCAGGTCATAATGCATTCCGTTGAACGATACCCTTGCATAAGATAGTTTATCCTTGTTCTCGAGAAAAGCTGCACAAGCTCCTGTGTTTGACCTAAAAATGGATGACTGGACAGAATGTGACCAAAAACAAAAGTCAGTTATGACTTCTGAACAAAATATTGCAGGACTCAAGTACAGAGGAGAGCAGTGTCATAACAACCTTCTGAGCCTTCCCGAGTGAAGATATAATGGGATCTCCTGCAACCAAGGCAGGTTCACAAAGTTTGATGGCTCTATGCAACTCCTTCAAGTGGCCCCATTTTGGTTCTCTCAACAAGCCTGATGAAGCGAAGGGGCGAATGTTTGGTCAAACCGGTACAGAAGAGTACATAATACCAAAGTACATGATGTATAACATCGAAGAAGAAAGAAAAAACAACAACTTTTTTGTAATATAGCACCAAATGCCACAATGACGATGTAGCTGTTATCCATACAAGAATCGGTGGTATCAGACACTGCATTATTACTAATCCATTGTTTAGATAAACAAATTATTTTCCAACTGCATCTTTCAAAGGTTAATGACAGTGAATTATATTAAGCATTAGAATGGAGAAAAACCTCTCCTTAACTCATGCAAGGGAATTGTGAATTTGGATACTGCAGGGTGATTTTTTTTTCGAAATGGATACTGCAGGGTGAATGTGAACCCCACATTGCTTTGTAGTTTGTACTTCTTAGCAATGAAGCTCTTAGAAAATATCTAAACTGCATGTTTTTGTCATTCAAGTTCACTAGAAAAGAAAATTGTGTACATAAAGGGCCACCTTCGGACGAAAAAAGATACAAGTAGCAGCAACCATTACAGGACATGAAATAGGTTCAAAGTATACAAATGTGCCAAGAGCACAGCATACATTGTAGATTAAAAAAGCATGGAGATGCTGAACTCACCGTATTCATCAATAGGAGCATCATAGTCATAGCTAGTCGCAATGAATGGACCCCCAGCTGTTCGCCCAAAGTTTGTTCCTCCGTGGTACTGAAAAGAAGCATCACAACTTGGGACTAAATGTTTTTGGTGACACAATAAGCTTCAGTTAAACAGAAGGATCAGTTTGACTTACCATGTAATAGTTAACAAAAGAGCCACCCTTTTGGATAAACTTGGCAACACCATATGCTAGATCCTCTACTGGTCTATGTGGAACCGGAATACCGAAGCCTGTATACCTTCAGTAAGGAGAAAAGTAAGATTTACAAGGTGAAAGATAGACATAGGAAAATCGTATGGTAGTAGCCTTTTAGAGAGAGAAAAATTAAATTACCACGCAGTCCAAGCCTCAGTCCACATGGTAGGCTTGTGAGGTTTATTTGGGGAGAACCAGTCACAGTAAAATCCATTGCATGTATTAATCTGCCACCAGTAAATAACAGTAAGATCTAGTGGAGTGGAAACTCCTAGTCCAAATTATGTCATGTAAGGGTGGAAGTTATTTTAGAAAATGAAAGGCATGGCAGATCATCCAGTATATATGATGGCTCATTTTCTTTCCTTTCTTGGACAGTGGCCACAAAGGTGACTCGACCCCAGCACATTAAAAGATAGAAGACACTGCTGCCTATGGTACCATAATACATACAATTGGATCTGGGGCATCATCTTGTTTGCACATGATCCATGGAACACCTGTGTTGAGCGCAATCGCCATGTTCGCTGCCCATGAAGTGTAGGCCTTGGCAGGCTCACCCTGATCCCACTCCAAGGGCCCAAACTCATTCTCGATCTGTAAGGACAATGAGGATTTAAAGGTGGGTCTATAAACACAGATCAAGGATACTTCATGATTGTAAGCCTACCTGGGAGAGGATTATTGGCCCTCCTTGCCATTCAAAGAGCCCTTCCGACTTCATCATGTGGACGATCTTCGTGGTGAACTTCTGCATCTCAAGCTGTTTGAAGAATCACAATGAAGATTGTACACACTTTAAAAGAAGGTAAAGGTGAATAAAACGGAAGTAGAGGTGCCAAAACGATTGTTACCTTGAACGGCTCATTATCAGTTCTAAAGCTGATCCCGGGGACATATTTCAGCCAAACAGGGAAACCACTGCAGCCAGGAGGAAAACGGCGCAAAATTTAGCATGTTTCAAATCAAATCAACATCAAGTGGCTTCTCTATATCCATAATTAGCAAAATTGACTCCACAAAACTGTAATAAATGATTTCAGAGGAGTCACCGGCAGCTAGAAGATCACTGAAACTAGTCTAACTACCTTGTACTGAAAACAAGTTAAACAACCATTTTTTTGTCATGGCCACTCCTCGCCCGCTGAAACAGACACACCCTAAAAGAAAAAACTATTGTCTAGTCCATACGCATCTGAAGTTCTAAACCCGCCAACGAAATCAGTTCGCAGAAAATACGTAGCTAGTATCAAATCTTGCGAGCAATGCGAGGTGCACCGGGTAGCAGTTGACTAGTTGTTACCCGAAGTTCCACTCGGCGCAGACGTAGGGTCCAATGCGGAGGTGCACGTAGAGGCCGGCCTGCTTGACGAGCTTGATGAAGCGCACCAGATCGTACCTCCCCTCGAAGTAGTACTGCCCAATCGATTCAACCACCAGCAGCATCAGAAAACGGAGCAAATCAGAGGAGGCGGGGTCCCCCGTTCTTGAGCAACTCCACAACTACAAACCTGGCCAGGGAAGGCTCGTGGCCGTTCCAGAAGACGTACGTCTGCACCACGTCGATGCCGCCATCCTTGGCATTCTGTATCAGATCCGGCCACATCTGCAGGCGCGCGCCGACGGAAAGAAGCGAGAAAAGAGTGAGTGAGCCGCGGGCCGGCATTCTCGGGGAAAGAGCGGGAGGCTGTCGGGGGAGCAGGTAGTAGTACCTCGGGACGCTCCTCGGGTAGTGGATGGAGCCGGAGAGCAGGATGCGGCGGCGCCCGTTCACCACCACCGCCTTGCGGTCGTAGGTCACGGCCGCCGACGCCGACGCGGCCAGGGCGGCGGCCACCGTGAAGAAGACGGCGACGGCGAGGACGGCCGGCGTCGGCGGCGGGCGGGAGGACGGCATGGGCAGGGCAGGGCAGGGCTGGAACCTGGAAAGGGAGGGAAGTGTGGCGAAAAAAAAAAAAAGCGAAAATGCCGCGCCTTTCGGTGCTCTCTTTCCCTCCACCGGAACGGAGGTGGGAGTGGAGTGAAGTGAGACGCTCGCTGGATGGAGCGCACAAGAGGACACGGAAACGGAGGCTTCGCTCGTGCTCCGCAGCTGGTTCCTTTTTGCCTTTTTCTTTGGTTCTCTAGTTCTCTCTCTGCCGCACCTGATCTCCGACAGGGGTCTGTTCACTGCTCAGCTCCTTGCTGGTTGAGACAGTGGACATTCCTTCTTCCTTGCTCATAGTTAGTTTTATTGCAAGTTAGTCGATTTTTTTTCTGAACAAGGAGTGAGTCGAGTGTGAGTGTGATTAGTGAGGAGGACTGGTTGCTCAGAGCATCTCCACTCGTCGCCCTCAAAGTCCCCCCAAAAGGCCTTTGGGGCGCGCCGAGCGAAAAACGGCTTCCACTCGCGCCCCCAAAGGCCCATTTTATCCGGGCGCGCCTCAAATTTCGTCCGGCGCTACCGGCCCAACCCCCTTCTCTGAGGTTGTGTTGGTAGCGCCGGACGAAATGAAACGCGTCGTGTGGCCGCCTGTCAGCGTCACGGCGCCTTAAATTAATTCATCGCCGTCGGCCCGCAGTTCTTTTGCCCACCTCGCTTCGCCGCCATCTAGGTCGCCGCTCCCACCCCCGGCTCCGATCGGCGACGAAGCTCGCCGGACTGAGAAAATCACCCCACGCCCGACACTCCTCCGTCCTCCTCCGCTCGCCCGCCGCTTCGGAGCTCGTCGCAGCGCCTGGGGATCCGTCGGCGACCTCGCGCGCCCACCTTGCACCGAAGGTGTTCGACCAAAGGTAGGCGTCGACTTTTATGTCATTTTCGCCGGCGCCGGCGACAGGACTATATTTGTGGAACTTTATTTTTTGATGTTAAAATTGATTTGGGGCGTCTGTTTGGGAGCGGCGAGTGGGAAGAGGGTGCGCCCTTTGGTCCGGACGCCCCCCAAAGCGCCCGCGCCGGCTCAAATCCGGACACGATTTGGAGGGCGCGAGTGGAGATGCTCTCAGATGGCTTGGTCTGAACTGAACAGCATTTCGAGTAGATCGGGAGCTGGTTGTGGAACCCACGTGGCATTTCAGTGGGCCCCATACCACTTTCGTGGAGTCACGCTGCCGGAGGAGAAATGCATCTGCTCGCTTATCGAGATCATCGAAAAAGAGGAGTGTATATGGTGTTGTCTAACAAGCAACATTCAATGATATCATCACGAGTTCTTTCCTTTTTCCCTGTGAGAATCTTCTAGCTCGTCATTTGCATTTGCACGAAAGTAGCAAGCCGGTCCGGATTCTTATCTCTTGTTTCTCTCTCCTAGTTCCCTGTAGCTGAGAGTACCTGTGTGCTTCCCGGGCCGAACCGAGGCCACTCTTGTCGACGCCGCCGGCTGGAGTTGGCTGAGGGGAGGCGCCGGTCATCCTCCTGTACATAGTAGTTGTAGAGTTGCCGGCCGGTTGCCGGTAGTGGCGTTCTGCTGTAGGATGGAGTGGTGCTCTGGGTCAACGCGGCCAGATCTGGAGATTAGCGTTCTTCGTTTTGGCTTCGATGCTTCTATGGCTGAAGCTAGGAGCTGAGGAGAGGGACAACACTCTTCTAAATAAAGTAGTGGCTCGCTGCCACTGCTCGGTGCTGTGCTCTCGTTTTGCTCGAAAGATTCCTCCGGCCGGCCTTGGAGGCGAGGGGAGGAGACGGACGGGCGAGTCGGCGGCTACATCGCGTGGTGGTGGGCAGGACAAATCGGATGGCGATTGGCATCTTCCTCTGGCCGGCCTTGGTGGCGAGGGGAGGAGGGTCCTTGGTGTCAGTCGATTTGCATCTGTGCCTGTTCTCTGGGGGATTCTCCAACCCGATCCTCTTCGCCTGTCTCCTTCCACCCGTGGCAGGTGTGGCGATGATGGCGGGCCGATCTGCACTGGCGGTGTTGGTGATGATCCCTCTGCTGCAAGGTACCTCTGCTCCTCTTGTCTTCTTTTTCCTCCATCAGGCGCGATGGTGGCGAAGGATGGAGGCATCGACTGGGTGAGCGGCAGCATCAAGCAGCAGTGGAGTTGGGAAGCAATTTTCTGGAGCTTCACCTCGGCGGCGGGTTACAACCGTTCGACATCCAAGGCCAGAGAATGGCCTATCCAGAAGCCGGCGAAGGGCACCGGCGAATGTCTAACCTCCTTTGATAGGCCCCTTGTGGGGACCCCGGACTAGCCGTCCGAAATACCCGATTATGCTTAACACAACGATCCCGTGATCAGTCTGTCGTTGCACATAATCCGAACTGAATATCAAAGTTTACATCCATACAATACCGAGTTTAAAGTCTTACAAACCTGGCCATACAGGCCTAATTATACATAGGTGCCTTCAAGGGCCAAATCATCTTTATTCAGCGGAAGCTACGGTAGTAGGGCTAAACCAACTCGACAACACCCGACAGGCAGCTGACTTATGAAGATCTTAGCTCGCATAGACGTCGCCAAACTCCTCTTCAACGCAGGGTTCCTCGAAATCTGGCTAAGACAATAGCCAGGGACGAAACCAATGTGAGTACATTGGATTGTACTCGCAAACTACCCTAACTTGAGTAAGCACTAGCTTTTGCTTCTTAAAAACTTTTATTTGAAAAAAAAACTCTCAAAAACCTTTTACTAAAAGGGGAGAGAGAGAAGAAGTTTATCCTTTAAGAAAACACCATTTTAACTGTTTTTCCGGAACTCTTCCGGTATCCAACCATAACCTGGTTATGGTTCCAAACCCATCACCACCCCGTACCAACTCATTGGTACCGGTGGGAAATAATCCTTTCCAAGTCCATTTCCTCAACACAAAACGGGGTTTCCAAAACTTTGCACATGGTCTTAGCAGTTCTTCCCAACTGTCCATATCCGAGGACTCGGCTATTCGAATAGTTTCACCCTCTGCAGAGGTAGTACGCTTTTCCCACACCCATCCGGTCACTCATCGTGTCAGCCACGTCCCGCCATACCAGAGGTATGCGAAGTTGAGTTCCCGGCCATAGCCTGTCCTTTGCTCATGCTAGTATAGGACCCTGCCGCTACGACACTTTCCACCGACACTCAAATCCTCAGAAACTAAGTGTGGGGACTCGTAGTTCTGCCCGGCGGACCCAAGGGAGCCCTTCAATCCTCTTCCTTCAAACACGTCCATACCGGCTTCCGGTAGACCAACACTGAAGAGGACCCAGGTCAGGGGTAGGTCACCAAACCATCCCCTCATGGAACGAGGTCATCCTCGTTATTGAGGCATCCAGTACTAGCACAGGCAAATTATATGACTACGCCCTTGCCCATATGTGGGTAAATGTGGTCGCACAGATTTTTGGCTGGGGATGTAAGTACCAGGACACAATGTGCATTTTTCCTTCCAAAAACAACACCAAACTCTGCTTTACCATCTTCATACCGACCGTTCGGTACTTCAACTTCATTCAAGTATTTTTTAAAGAGTTTTGAATAAACATTTTTTTTTCCATCCTATAGTTGTAGATAATTACCTTATATATCTACAAGGGTGGCAAAATAGTTTTTCATATCTTTGTAAAAGGTTTTCAAAATCTTTGATACTAGTGAAGACTCATGTGATTAAAATAGAGGTATATAAGTGCAAGCTCAGTGAAGTAGCTTGCCTGGCTCCTCAAAGTTCTCGAAGTCTTGATCCTGCGGTTCAAGGTACTCTCCTTCCTCGTAGACTCCGGCAACGTTCTCGTCTAACGTCAAACAAGCAATGCAAACAATTACTATACTAACTCAAGCATCAGTACAACATCACAATTGCTACACATAGCTACTGCACACATCAAGCAACACAAGGTGGTTTCAAATTGATTGAATTAAATTTTATTTAATTAATTTCAAACTAAGGCAGAAACTAGTTGTACACTAATTAATTCACCATTTAATCTATGTTTGTCACAAAAATTCAAACTAAAATTCTATGGATAGCTACTGGTGTGTAGAAGATCACCCAATTGGTTTGGGATCATTTGGAGTTACAAAACTCCCTACACATCTGTTTTACTTCAGAAGGGTTTTAAACAAGTTTTAGCTACCAAACAAATTTGGTTGCTCCAAAAATTAAATCCTTTTAGGGTATCTAACCTTGGTTGAGTGTGACCTAACAAAATTGGTTTTAGATCAATTGGATCTACCAACAATTCACACTAATTGGTTTAGTGCAGAAAGGTGCACTGAAGTTCAACCAAATACTAAGGATTTTACACTACTCAAACAATTCCACAAAATTTGGTGAGCTAAAGTATCTCAATACAAAGTCTACCAAAATTGGTTTCAAGTCATTTGGATTAATATAACTCCAGAAACAAATGGTTTAGTGTTTTAAACCTTCTGGAGCATTTTTAATAATGCATTTTTATTATTTAATTAAATGGAGTGAGACCACTTTGGTGAGTTAAAGAATTTCATAGACTTTCCAGAACAGTTGAGTTTGATTTATTTGGACTGCTAGAACTAAAGTTATTGAATTTCTAAACCGAGTCCAGTACTGAAGTTCAGAAAAGAATTCAATTTCGAAAAACTGGATAAAGGTGAGATCCCTGACGGGTGGGGTCCACCAGTCAGCGTCTCAGAGGAAAACGATTCGCGCGCGCGCTTAAGTTTAAAACACTGACGAGTGGGGTCCACTGGTCAGTGACTGATTACGCGAACCGGTACGCTACCGTCGATTTCTAATCGAACGGCGCCTGGAGCTCGCGGTCATCGACGACCTCAGGCGGGCGGCGCCGCGGCTCCGGCGACGGCGAGAAGCACGGGGAAACTCACCTAGGGCTCGGGAGGTTGCGGAAAGAGGTGGATCGACGGCGGGGATCGTGGGGAAGCCTCTGGGATGAGGTGTGCTTGCTGGGGAAGCTTCTGGCGGCGACGGCGAGCAACTCCACCTCCGCGGCCGTGCTGCAACTCCGGTGCTCCTTCTGCTCCGCGTCTGTGCTCCAAACACGGGGAAACGGCGGCGGGTAAGTGCGGGGGTAATGGTGAGGCTAGGATGGGCCAGAGAGGGGAGAGGGGAAGCGAGCAACGACCTATCCGTGCTCGACCTCTTCCTCGCCTCCGGCGAGAAATCGAGGACGCTCGAGGCGGCCTGGGCTTGCGGGGCAGTGTCACCGCTCTCCTAGCGGTGCACTGAGGGGTGGAGAGTGAGGGAGAGATGCTGGGACGGGCTGTGGTGAGGCGTAGAGGCACGGGCGCGGGGGCATTTTATAGCCGAACCACGGCGTGCGGTGAACTGAGCGTAGGAGGGGTCTAGGGTGGGAGATAGCACGCCAGTGGGGGCGGTGCTGCACGGCGACGACCCTAGGGTGCCTAGCTAGGGCGTAGGGGGAGAGGGGTGCACGCACTGCGGCGTGAACGAGCTTGACACGGCACGGCGGCCATGGCGCGTCCGTGGAGAGGATGGATCGATGCGGCGTCTGCAGGCCACGAGGGTCGACGGGGATGTGTCCCTGATGTTGCTGGGTGGCAGGGGCGTGTCTGCGGCGAGCCACGCGGGCTGGGGTGGCGTGGAGGTGAGGAATGGGGTCGGCGTCCACGCGCGGCCAGAGCTCGGCGAGCGGCGACACGGCGACTGGAGCACGGCGTCTCAGGGCATCAGGAGTGGTCTTTTCCTTCAGTCGCGTGCGGTGAGAGGTGAGGGAGTGGACGGGGGCAGGGTTGGGCCAGAGGGCAGCTCGCACGCGCGATTTCGTCGTGACACCGTGCACCGCACGGTGGCGTGCGTCCGGCGACGGCCACGAGCCCACACACCCAATCTCCACGCTTCCTACTAGCTTGATCGACTGAGGGGAGTGAGGGAGAGAGTGTAGAGCAAGCAAACCTTGCAGGGATCGATCAAATCGACCGATTTGATCTCGGTTTCGTGGAGTAGAGGATGAACACGGGCAGTGTTTACCACGTGCTCGACGAATTGCCTCAACGAAAATTAAATCCAATTTTCTTGAATTTAATTCCACACTTGATTCACACAAGCAAAGTAGGGATTGTTGGTGTGGTGCTAGAAATTTTTGGATATGTGCAACATAGCACATTTTGTGTTTTGGGAAGGTTCAAGAAAGAATTGGAATTTGAATTTAAGAATTTTAGAAATATTTTTAGAGAGGGAAAGAATATGAGAACAAGGTGAGAGTGATCACATGTCACCCCTCTGAATTTGTTTTGAAAACAAAATTTGATTTTCTTTATAAGAGGAAATTTGTGTGACTTGTGTCACATGATTTTATGTGGGAGTTTTTATTTTGTTTCTTTTCTTTTCTTTAAATTTTTATTTCAAACAAACACAACTCAAGCAAGCAACATAAGCAAGCACACATAAAGTAACAGAAAATTTTTGTTGGCCCACATTTTCGACTAATAAAACTGGGTTACAGATTTGGGACGTTACAGATCCTTCCCCCCTTAGGATAAATCTCGTCCCGAGATTGTCTAGGCTTAGGTGCTAAAGAGGTTGGGAAACTCGCTTCTAAGATAGTCCTCACGTTCCCAAGTTGCTTCCTCTTCGAGTGATTAGTCCACTGGACTTTGTAAAACTTGATCTTGTTCCTCCGGGTGAGACGAATATCTTCGTCGAGAATTTTGAATGGTCTCTCGCGGTAGGTCAGATCATGGTTCAGGTCGATGGATTGGTGGTCAATGTTCTTGAAAACGTCAGGCTGGTCAGGAACTTCAAGACACTTCCGGAGCAGGAAATGTGGAAGACATCATGAAATTCCGATAGTTCTGGGGGTAACTCTAACTGATAGGCTACCTCTCCGCGACGGGCAAGAATCTTGAAAGGTCCAATATATCTGGGTGCCAACTTTCCTTTGACATGGAAACGTTGCATCCCTTTGAGTGGTGTCACCCGAAGATAGACAAAATCTCCAGGTTGAAAGGTGACATCACGACGCTTGGAATCAGCATAACTTTTCTGACGGGATTGGGCTGTTTTGAGACGTTCACGGATAAGTTGGACTTGCTCCTCGGCTTCACGGAGGGTATCTGGTCCAAACACTTTTCCTTCTCCGGTCTCGGACCAGTTCAAGGGTGTACGACACTTCTTGCCGTAAAGTGCTTCAAATGGGGCCATTTGCAGACTGGACTGATAACTATTGTTATAGGAAAACTCTGCAAATGGAAGGCAATCTTCCCATTTAGAGCCATAGGCTAGGACACATGCACGAAGCATATCTTCCAGAATCTGGTTTACTCGCTCAGTCTGTCCTCCGGTCTGAGGGTGATAGGCTGTGCTGAAAGATAAGTGGGTTCCGAGGGCTTCTGAAGAGCTTTCCAGAACGTGAGGTGAACTGCGTGCCTCTGTCAGATACAATCCTCTTAGGCACTCCGTGCAGGCTTACTATTCTGGAAATATACAAGTCTGCTAGCTGGTTCCCTCTATAAGTGGTGTTGACAGGAATGAAATGGGCAACTTGGTCAATCGATCAACTATGACCCAGATTGAATCATGGCCTCGGTTTGACCTAGGAAGTCCGGTAATAAAATCCATTCCAATTTCATCCCATTTCCACTCGGGGGTCTTAAGGGGTTGGAGCAATCCGGCAGGGCGCTGATGCTCTGCTTTGACTCGCTGACAATTATCACACTTGGCCACGAAAGATCCAATTTCCCGCTTCATTCCATGCCACCAAAACTTCTCACGAAGATCTTGGTACATCTTGGTTCCTCCGGGGTGGATCGAGTATGGGGTATTGTGGGCTTCTTTCAGGATTAGACCTTGAGTTCCTTATCATCGGGCACACATAGGCGTCCTTTGAATCTCAGAACTCCTTCAGCATCTATGGCAAAACCAGGTGCTTTTCAGGGTACTTCTTAATCCTCAATACTCTCATGACCCTTCTGGGCTTCTTTGATTTGGTCCAACAGGGTTGGGGCTAACTCCAGGTTGGCAAGATATCCATAGCTAACCAATTCAAGTCCGAAATCTTCGAACTCCTTAAATAAGGTGGTGCTCTGCTTGGATTAGGGTATTCAGGGTGCATGGCTTCCGGCTCAGGCATCGGCAACTATTGGCTTTTCCGGGATGGTAATGAATTCCGACATCATAGTCCTTAATCAATTCCATCCACCTTCTCTGCCTCAGATTCAACTCCTTCTGAGTGAAAATGTACTTCAACTTTTGTGATCTGTAGACCTCACAGCGATGACCCACAAGATAGGGTCGCCATTTTTTTAAAGCAAAAACCACAGCTGCTAACTCCAGGTCATGGGTTGGGTAATTCTCTTCATGCGGTCGCAATTGTCGAGACAGGTACGACACAACTTTCCTTCTTGCATCAGAACGCAACCAAGTCCGAGACGTGAAGCATCACAATACACGTCGAAACTCTTGGTGACGTCTGGCATGATTAGGATTGGGGCTGAAGTCAATCTCTTCTTCAGTTCTTGGAAACTATCTTCACACTTCTGGGTCCATTCAAACTTCTTATCTTTCTTCAACAACTGGGTCATGGGTTTGGCTATACTGAGAATCCTTCAACGAACTTGCGGTAATAACCTGCTAGTCCGAGAAAACTTCGGATTTCCGTACACTGGTGGGTGATTTCCAGTCTAGAATGGCTTTGATTTTCTCGGGGTCAACAGAGATTCCTCCTGCAGACACAACATGTCCGAGGAATGCCACTTCACTTAGCCAAAATTCACACTTGCTAAGTTTGGCATACAGTTTGTGTTCTCTGAGGGTCTCCAAAACCAAACGCAGATGTTCAGCATGCTCTTCTTCAGTCTTGGAGTAGATAAGGATATCATCAATGAAGACAACCACGAACTTGTCGAGGTACTCCATGAAGATCTTATTCATGAGATTCATGAAATAAGCAGGGGCATTGGTCAAGCCAAAGGACATAACGGTGTATTCAAACAATCCGTATCGGTGGTGAAGGCGGTTTGGGAATGTCAGACTCTCGAATCTTCAACTGGTGATAACCTGTCCGAAGATCGATCTTAGAAAAGACTCGGGCTCCGTTCATTGATCGAACAGATCCTCGATCTTGGGCAGGGGATACTTGTTCTTGATGGTTACATCATTGAGCTTGCGATAATCCACACACAGGCGTGTGGTACCGTCTCTTTTGTCCACGAAGATGATAGGTGATCCCCAAGGTGATGCGCTTGGGCGAATCAGACCTTTACTGAGCTGATCAGCTAACTGCTTCTTCAATTCCACCAGTTCTTCTGGATTCATCCGGTAGGGTTCTGAGATATAGGGGATGTTCCAGGAATAAGTTCAATCACGAACTCAATATCCCGGTCTGGCGGCATACCAGGCAATTCCTCCGGAAAAACATCCTTGAATAGATGGACCACACGGATCTCATCTAGGTTGGTCGGGCTATGCCTTCATGACAACAGGGTTGGGATTGTTGGCTTGTGAAGCATACTCCACTTCAGTTCCTTGTCTGTGGTGAGAGATACGCTCTTCTGGCACAGTCGATACGACCATGATACTTTGCTAACCAATTCATGCCCAGAATGACATCTATGCCTTGGGTTCCTAGAATGATTAGATCGGCTGGAAAGTTTTCTCCTTTGATCTCAAGAGAGACGTCGGGACAAAACAGCTTGGTCTCTACTAGGAACTCTGGGGTTTGTATAAGCAGGGGTTTGGACAAGAGGTTCCCGACTAGACCTCCCTTAACAACAAACTCCTTGGTAACAAAGGAATGGGTAGCACCAGAATCAAACAGGACAGTGCAGGTACTGAGTTGACAAGGAACGTACCCAGCACAACATCTGGCGCTTCCTGGGCTTCTTCAGTGTTGATGTGGTTCAGACGGCCTCTTGCAACAGCAGCATTGCCACGGGGTGCAGCATTCTTGCCATTTCCATTCCCATTTCGGCCTTGTCCAGGATTAGGTGCAGGGGCATTGGGGCGTGGAGCATTCCTCTTGGGATTGGGGCAGTCTCGGGAGTAATGACCCTTGTTGCCGCATTCAAAGCAGACAACGCTGGCAGTAGGGGTAAAAGTGTTGGTGTTTCCTCCGGGACGATTGTTGCCATTGGGGCGGTAGTTGTTGTTGATGTTTGGGCGGGGGACATTGTTGTTGCTGTTGGGACGGTTGGGATAGTTGGGACGTGGAGCTGGGGGTGGTCGATAAACTGGCTTGGGTGCTGGCTGGAAGGTGCGGGGTTTCTGGCTGCTGGAACCTTCCTGAATATTCATCCTTCTCTTGCGGCCTTCAAACATGGACTTGCGCTTGGTCTCCAGCTGAATGGCCTTGTCCACAAGTGACTCCAGATCACGGAAGTCCTGGACAACCAAGGCACATTGCATCTCATCATGGAGTCCATTCAGAAAACGCTCCATCTTCTTCTTCTCCGTGTCGGTATCTTCAGGAGCATACCGAGCAAGATCGGTAAACTCATCCAGGTAACCAACCACATCTCTGCCTGCCTGCCTTAGCTTACGGAACTCATCCTTCTTCCTCTCGATAAGACCGCTAGAGATGAACTTCTTGCGGAATTTGTCCTTGAACTCCTCCCAGGTAATGACATGACCTGCGTGCTGGAGGGTCTTGGTAGTCTCCCACCAAGCTCTTGCGGGTCCAGCAAGGTAGTGGGTAGCATACAGGACCTTCTCATTCTCTCCCACCGAGGCAACTTCCAGGTCGTTCTCAATAGTGCGGATCCAGTCATCTGCTTCCAGGGGGTGAAGTCCCTTGGAATAGGTGGGCGGTGTGGTCTTCTGGAAGTCACTCAGGGTAGAGCGTTGATTTCCACCCTCGTCGCCATTTCCATTGCCACCATTGTGGTTCTGGTTGGCGTGGGCAGCGGCAAGTTGCTGCAGGGCGGCGAGATGAGCTTGACGCTCTTCCCGGGCAGCTTGGCGATCCTCCATGATGATCGCAAGCAGTTGAGCAGCGGTGGGTTCTGGCGGTGGTGGTGGTGCGCGTGCTGGTTGTGGCGAGTGTTCGTCATCCTGGAATAGATACGATATAAGAGGCAAGGCAAAAGGCTTTGGCTAACGATGAAGTCACAAAGGGGGTGGTTGATGAAACACTAGTCAAACAAGACCATCACATTTATTCAACACAATCATCACATCAAGGAGTTCACACATCAAGCTTACAACATCCTACTACACCTAATGTACATACTACATGTTTCACTAGGAACCATCACACAACTCTACTCGCATAGGGTCGACACAGTCCTAAGGTAGTGCTCTCGTCGCTCAACTACTGAGGTGGAACCCAGGCTCGACGACCTCAACGTCTGAGTCGTAGGGTGGCTCCTCGGGATCCTCCTCCTCGAGAACTGGCTCAGACGGCTCCTCCTCCTCGTCAACTAACTCCTCCTCGTCGTCCTCCTCCTCGTAATCCATCTCCTCAAGGTAGTCCTCATCATCACTGATGAAGGCACTGTTCTCCTTGCGGAGATCCTCGCCCTCCTCCTCCATCTCGTTCGCCTGCTGCTCCATCTCGTCTATCATCTCGTTCTGCTCTGCTACCGTCTTGCGGAGCCTGACGATAGACCTCCTCTGACGGGCCAGCTTCAGGCGGAGATTATCATTCTCCCACTTTAGCTGGGTCTCACGGTCTCGGGCATCGTCGAGGGAGCTACGCTGGAAGTGAACCTTGAGTCTAGCATCGCGCAGGTTCTCCTGGGTGTCGTGAAGTAGCACCTCCATGTCGGTGATGTACTCGCCGAAGAGAGTGTGCTGCGCGGGGTAGGTGGGGTTTCCATCGTCGTCACGCCTCCCGAAGTACTGGAAACGAGTGCCCCAGCTCGTCCTTGTGCTCCTCACAAAGGCGGGCTAGCAGCCTCTGCATAACTCGGGTCAGACCGTCAACCCAAGTAGTGTCCATCGTGGAGTAGACCAAGTCCTTGGAACGGGGTGGCTGAATCCTGCCTCGGACGGACGACTTGATGAGCCAGGACAGGTTCCCATCACCGAGGGAATCGACCTGAGTTCCCTCAAACTCTGGAACAGGGCGTCCCAAAATCTGGCTCAACTCGTACAGGTCCTGCTCGAACATCAGCAGGCCGTCCTTCCTAACTTGGACGAACTCGGACGTTGGGTGCCATCTACAAGTTTAAGCAAAATTTTAAGTTAGTTAAGGACATGAGTCAAATGTAAACTTAATGGAGTAACAAGTGTGCAAAATTTTAAGGGTTCAAGAAAAGACTCTTAATGAGTATAGGTTTTAATAAATGGGGGTTGGGGAGATAAGAAATTTTCGAAAATACTTCACTTCCTTGTTTTAGAAATTAACTTTTGTAACTCTACTAACGCCCATGTTAACTAAGGTCTCCTAAAGTCAGGATGGCTCTGATACCAGCTCTGTGGGGACCCCGGACTAGCCGTCCGAAATACCCGATTATGCTTAACACAACGATCCCGTGATCAGTCTGTCGTTGCACATAATCCGAACTGAATATCAAAGTTTACATCCATACAATACCGAGTTTAAAGTCTTACAAACCTGGCCATACAGGCCTAATTATACATAGGTGCCTTCAAGGGCCAAATCATCTTTATTCAGCGGAAGCTACGGTAGTAGGGCTAAACCAACTCGACAACACCCGACAGGCAGCTGACTTATGAAGATCTTAGTTCGCATAGACGTCGCCAAACTCCTCTTCAACGCAGGGTTCCTCGAAATCTGGCTAAGACAATAGCCAGGGACGAAACCAATGTGAGTACATTGGATTGTACTCGCAAACTACCCCAACTTGAGTAAGCACTAGCTTTTTTCTTAAAAACTTTTATTTGAAAAACTCTCAAAAACCTTTTACTAAAAGGGGAGAGAGAGAAGAAGTTTATCCTTTAAGAAAACACCATTTTAACTGTTTTTCCGGAACTCTTCCGGTATCCAACCATAACCTGGTTATGGTTCCAAACCCATCACCACCCGTACCAACTCATTGGTACGGTGGGAAATAACCTTTCCAAGTCCATTTCCTCAACACAAAAGGTTTCCAAAACTTTGCACATGGTCTTAGTAGTTCTTCCCAACTGTCCATATCCGAGGACTCGGCTATTCGAATAGTTTTACCCTCTGCAGAGGTAGTACGCTTTTCCCACACCCATCCGGTCACTCATCGTGTCAGCCACGTCCCGCCATACCAGAGGTATGCGAAGTTGAGTTCCCGGCCATAGCCTGTCCTTTGCTCATGCTAGTATAGGACCCTGCCGCTACGACACTTTCCACCGACACTCAAATCCTCAGAAACTAAGTGTGGGGACTCGTAGTTCTGCCCGGCGGACCCAAGGGAGCCCTTCAATCCTCTTCCTTCAAACACGTCCATACCGGCTTCCGGTAGACAACACTGAAGAGGACCCAGGTCAGGGGGTAGGTCACCAACCATCCCCTCATGGAACGAGGTCATCCTCGTTATTGAGGCATCCAGTACTAGCACAGGCAAATTATATGACTACGCCCTTGCCCATATGTGGGTAAATGTGGTCGCACAGATTTTTGGCTGGGGATGTAAGTACCAGGACACAATGTGCATTTTTCCTTCCAAAAACAACACCAAACTCTGCTTTACCATCTTCATACCGACCGTTCGGTACTTCAACTTCATTCAAGTATTTTTTAAAGAGTTTTGAATAAACATTTTTTTTTCCATCCTATAGTTGTAGATAATTACCTTATATATCTACAAGGGTGGCAAAATAGTTTTTCATATCTTTGTAAAAGGTTTTCAAAATCTTTGATACTAGTGAAGACTCATGTGATTAAAATAGAGGTATATAAGTGCAAGCTCAGTGAAGTAGCTTGCCTGGCTCCTCAAAGTTCTCGAAGTCTTGATCCTGCGGTTCAAGGTACTCTCCTTCCTCGTAGACTCCGGCAACGTTCTCGTCTAACGTCAAACAAGCAATGCAAACAATTACTATACTAACTCAAGCATCAGTACAACATCACAATTGCTACACATAGCTACTGCACACATCAAGCAACACAAGGTGGTTTCAAATTGATTGAATTAAATTTTATTTAATTAATTTCAAACTAAGGCAGAAACTAGTTGTACACTAATTAATTCACCATTTAATCTATGTTTGTCACAAAAATTCAAACTAAAATTCTATGGATAGCTACTGGTGTGTAGAAGATCACCCAATTGGTTTGGGATCATTTGGAGTTACAAAACTCCCTACACATCTGTTTTACTTCAGAAGGGTTTTAAACAAGTTTTAGCTACCAAACAAATTTGGTTGCTCCAAAAATTAAATCCTTTTAGGGGTATCTAACCTTGGTTGAGTGTGACCTAACAAAATTGGTTTTAGATCAATTGGATCTACCAACAATTCACACTAATTGGTTTAGTGCAGAAAGGTGCACTGAAGTTCAACCAAATACTAAGGATTTTACACTACTCAAACAATTCCACAAAAATTTGGTGAGCTAAAGTATCTCAATACAAGTCTACCAAAATTGGTTTCAAGTCATTTGGATTAATATAACTCCAGAAACAAATGGTTTAGTGTTTTAAACCTTCTGGAGCATTTTTAATAATGCATTTTTATTATTTAATTAAATGGAGTGAGACCACTTTGGTGAGTTAAAGAATTTCATAGACTTTCCAGAACAGTTGAGTTTGATTTATTTGGACTGCTAGAACTAAAGTTATTGAATTTCTAAACCGAGTCCAGTACTGAAGTTCAGAAAAGAATTCAATTTCGAAAAACTGGATAAAGGTGAGATCCCTGACGGGTGGGGTCCACCAGTCAGCGTCTCAGAGGAAAACGATTCGCGCGCGCGCTTAAGTTTAAAACACTGACGACTGGGGTCCACTGGTCAGTGACTGATTACGCGAACCGGTACGCTACCGTCGATTTCTAATCGAACGGCGCCTGGAGCTCGCGGTCATCGACGACCTCAGGCGGGCGGCGCCGCGGCTCCGGCGACGGCGAGAAGCACGGGGAAACTCACCTAGGCTCGGGAGGTTGCGGAAAGAGGTGGATCGACGGCGGGGATCGTGGGGAAGCCTCTGGGATGAGGTGTGCTTGCTGGGGAAGCTTCTGGCGGCGACGGCGAGCAACTCCACCTCCGCGGCCGTGCTGCAACTCCGGTGCTCCTTCTGCTCCGCGTCTGTGCTCCAAACACGGGGAAACGGCGGCGGTAAGTGCGGGGGTAATGGTGAGGCTAGGATGGGCCAGAGAGGGGAGAGGGGAAGCGAGCAACGACCTATCCGTGCTCGACCTCTTCCTCGCCTCCGGCGAGAAATCGAGGACGCTCGAGGCGGCCTGGGCTTGCGGGGCAGTGTCACCGCTCTCCTAGCGGTGCACTGAGGGGTGGAGAGTGAGGGAGAGATGCTGGGACGGGCTGTGGTGAGGCGTAGAGGCACGGGCGCGGGGGGGGGGGGGGGGGGGCATTTTATAGCCGAACCACGGCGTGCGGTGAACTGAGCGTAGGAGGGGTCTAGGGTGGGAGATAGCACGCCAGTGGGGGCGGTGCTGCACGGCGACGACCCTAGGGTGCCTAGCTAGGGCGTAGGGGGAGAGGGGTGCACGCACTGCGGCGTGAACGAGCTTGACACGGCACGGCGGCCATGGCGCGTCCGTGGAGAGGATGGATCGATGCGGCGTCTGCAGGCCACGAGGGTCGTCGGGGATGTGTCCCTGATGTTGCTGGGTGGCAGGGGCGTGTCTACGGCGAGCCACGCGGGCTGGGGTGGCGTGGAGGTGAGGAATGGGGTCGGCGTCCACGCGCGGCCAGAGCTCGGCGAGCGGCGACACGGCGACTGGAGCACGGCGTCTCAGGGCATCAGGGAGTGGTCTTTTCCGTTCAGTCGCGTGCGGTGAGAGGTGAGGGAGTGGACGGGGGCAGGGTTGGGCCAGAGGGCAGCTCGCACGCGCGATTTCGTCGGTGACACCGTGCACCGCACGGTGGCGTGCGTCCGGCGACGGCCACGAGCCCACACACCCAATCTCCACGCTTCCTACTAGCTTGATCGACTGAGGGGAGTGAGGGAGAGAGTGTAGAGCAAGCAAACCTTGCAGGGATCGATCAAATCGACCGATTTGATCTCGGTTTCGTGGAGTAGAGGATGAACACGGGCAGTGTTTACCACGTGCTCGACGAATTGCCTCAACGAAAATTAAATCCAATTTTCTTGAATTTAATTCCACACTTGATTCACACAAGCAAAGTAGGGATTGTTGGTGTGGTGCTAGAAATTTTTGGATATGTGCAACATAGCACATTTTGTGTTTTGGGAAGGTTCAAGAAAGAATTGGAATTTGAATTTAAGAATTTTAGAAATATTTTTAGAGAGGGAAAGAATATGAGAACAAGGTGAGAGTGATCACATGTCACCCTCTGAATTTGTTTTGAAAACAAAATTTGATTTTCTTTATAAGAGGAAATTTGTGTGACTTGTGTCACATGATTTTATGTGGGAGTTTTTATTTTGTTTCTTTTCTTTTCTTTAAATTTTTACTTCAAACAAACACAACTCAAGCAAGCAACATAAGCAAGCACACATAAAGTAACAGAAAATTTTTGTTGGCCCACATTTTCGACTAATAAAACTGGGTTACAGATTTGGGACGTTACACCCCTCTTGAGGTCAGCTGCTGCATACAACGTCTATACGGGAGCAAGTGGTTTCGTCCCCGCTTCCGAGCATGACGGCGGCGAGGCTGACTTCCGGCTCGGCGGTGGAGAAAGAGAAGTACCTGATTGCCCTTTTAAATCCTTTAGTGAGGTCTTTTCTGCAAATTTCAAGGACCCATTTGGTATTTCTTATTTTATGGGGTCCTTTGTAACTTTTTGTACGTCCACCGCTTGGAATTAATGTAATGCTTCCAGCCCCTTCGGGGGTGCTCCTTGTGCAAAAAAAAAAAAAAAAAGCCGGTCCGGAGAATGCAGATAGATCACGCGCCCACGTCTTTACGCAACTGAAAGTGCGTGCGTGGCCCTAAGGAAAGGGCACTCTGCCCTGCACCAGCGTGTGTTGGCCACTCCATTTCACTTAGAGCAAGAGCAAGTGTATAAATGCCCCGGATTGGTAAAAACTGAAATTTTAACAATCTGAGCCAAAAAAACATGTTCCAAGAGCATTGCTATAAGTGGTCCCCTCCTCATAAAATTTACAAGGCTTGATATAATTTGGCTCCAAATTGGTAAATTTGGCAATCCAAAGCCAATTGGTAAAACTTGCAAAAGCCACCGCGCGAAACGCAACCATCGCTCGGGGAAGTTTCCGTCTCTGACCTCCACTCGCGCCGCCGCCGTCTCCGTCCACCGCGTGGGCCATGGAGACGACCGACCTCCCCTCGCTTTGCCCCCGACCCCACGTTGCCTTCCCCTGCCTGTGGCCCATCCTCTCCTCGTGCTCCAGCCGCCGCACGTGGTCCGCCCGCCCGCGACCTCGCCGGTCGATTCCGACGAAGGGAGGCCCGGCGCCGCCGCTTTGGCCATGGCCGTCGCCACCCGCTTCGTCCTCGACCTCCCCGCCTCCTCCTCAACCTCCCGCACCACCGCCTCCTCCTCAATTGCAGGCCATGGCGGCTCGGGCCATGGTCGTCGCCGCTCGGCCGCCGTCCCAGCGATTGAGCGCGGCCGTGGTCGTGGTCGTCGCCGGCAGCCTTCCTTCCCCGCCTCCTCTTCGAGCCGTGGTCGAACCCATATGGAAGGGCGCGGCGGCGCCGCCAACTCTAGGTCCCAACGGTGGCCAGGAAGATTGAGAACGAGGGAGAGGGTGAAGTTTGTGATGCGTGTCTATGACAAAGCGGCCCCACATGTCAGTGAGGGCAAAATCTAGTTTTACCAATCCAGTTACAAGTGCTTGAAAAGCTGGACACAAATCCATTTTTGCAAAAGCTCTTGGAGATGCTCTTACCCGGGCATCACGTGGCGGTCGACATGGTCGGCCGTGATTCAGTGCAGTGCCTACTACTCCCTCCGTTCCAATTTAATTGACTTGTTATTCACCACATGTGGATATATCTATATATATATAACATGTCTAAATCCATCCATATTTAGTGGATAGCAAACCAATTAAATTGAAACGGAGAGAGTAACAGCCAGGTACCATGGACTAATGGACACAATAGCTCTGCCATAACTAACGCTTAATTAAGTCTACGTGCAAGCCTGCCTGTTTTAAAAATTACCTGCTACCTCCAGTACCAGGCAAGTCGAGGCGGTACAGAGACGGCGATTCATCGCTCTGTTCGTCCCCTCCCCTTGCGGAGGATCGATATATATGTTGGCATTGGCGTGGCTCCACCCAAATCCAATACCACGCCGACGGTGAATAAATGCATCGGTGTGGCTATGGTACGTTGCCCATAATTTCAGTTACTATTCCTCATGGAAGTGCATTGTTGCTGTAGCAGGCTTGATGTCCTTCCGGGACCGTTAAATACACCACTATTGTTTCGAACCACCAGAGGCCGGGTCGTTTTGATGTCGATATTGAGCTCCTCGTATTGAATTGGGTTGAGCCTAGTTTTGGAATGTGCTGCACTACCACATCGGTTGTTTGGTGGTTGTAGATGAAACTCATTGGAGGCGCGCGTTGTCGCGACCATCTATTTTTGCAAGGAATTTGTAGACATGCAACATATCCAATGAAAACTGCCGTTCAGTGAAGATCTGAAAATTTTCATTATGAGTCGCTCGATGGTTAACGGATGATGCGAATCACATGTGGAATTTGAAACTAGTCATGTAACCCAATTTTGCACACAACCTCCTAGTTGAATTTTTTGGGGTCATCTTCTCGAATTGTCAAGAGGACGGTGCCTCTGCCCGAGCCCCCGACACGGCGGAGACTCGGTTGGCTGCGGAGGTGCCCCCACGGGACGGAGATTCGGTGGACGTGACGTCGACTCCATGTAAACGGCGCTTACGGCGACGGCGGCTCAGCGGTTCTCCAACGCGATGGTGGCCACGGCGGTGACCCCAAGCGATGGAGACTCGGCGGCGGCTTCGATTCCCCGACGCGATGGCGAGTCCTCAGATGTGTACTTCCCCTAAGTGATCGTAGTCTCGGTGGCCAAGGTGTTTCCCCCATGTGATGGCGTTGTTAAATTTTTTTATCTTTGAAGTGTCCATCGTCTCTGAAGTTAAATTGTTGTTGTAGAGAAGCTGCAATTTATTGTTTTATAGAATTTTGGTGCAGGCAGTCTATGTTGTAATATGTGGATTTATGATGTAGTGAAAAGCTAAATGCTTCATTCCATTTTCAAGACATATATCAAGGCAATCTTGATTTCTCAACTATGTAGTTTGACAAAAGAAACAATTCAATTGCGACAAGAACTAATAATATTTAGAGATATAGACAATAGTAATACAACTCTCAGAAGAACGGATGTGCCATTTGGCAACCATAGTAAAAAATAATCATTCTACACCCACTATGTTTCTTTGAAACCGCTACATGATTTTTACGTCACGTAAATTTTGTCTTGCCTCGGGAGTCGAAAAATGTAAGAACATATAGACATGACTTAAAACATTTTTTATGTGACACATAAAAATATGATGTAAAATACACATTTTGTGTGATATTCATGCTGTAATGACTCACATATTATATGAATATAATTATTTGTATATCAAACATGAATGCGGAATGTAACAATGTAAAACAACTCGGGTGCAAAATAACATCTATACACCCTGGGAGTTGATTACCATTTTTCCTCATCAGAACTTCAATATATTCATCTGAAAAATAGAACGCTTAAACTCGGTGGTTGTACTATACCAAAACAAGCATTAGCCACGCCCAGTCTTCGTCTCTTTTACCGTAGCATGGCTTTGCATGACAAATTTTATCATTGAAGGAAGAAAATAATAAACATGGCCTCGAGTCAACTTATCAGATGTCCAGTATTTTCTTGTGGATGTTGGGTAGGGCCGCTCCATAGACCGGGCGAGCGTGACTGCCCTGAGCCCAGAGAGGGAGGAGGGTCCACAAAATAAAATGTCTTATATGAGATTAAACATGGTAATCTTGTTAGATGATAAAACGCGATATTCCAGGTAAGAAAATAATTAAATTATATGTCTACCTAGTAGAATCCACACCAATTTCCGTTCGTTGATTATAGCTACAACCGATCTAGTGAAATATAGGTGCATGCCCAAATTTCAACTTATTAATGATCCCATCTAACTTATAAGATACATTTTACCTAGAAAATGAAAATATCAGGAAATAATCACGGTAATTTTTTAATTTAATTTCTACAATTTCAGGTAAAATGGTTACGAAGTCGTATTCTAGAAAACACTATTAAGATATTTGATACGTCATAATCTTTAGATATTTTTATTATGAGTAAGTGTAATATATATAGTTACAATTGTTGAAACATAATTCGAAAACAATATTGTGTTGTAAACTAAAATTTAAATTATCACAATAGAGTTTCTTTGAAGATATTCACTACAACTGTATAAAAAGGAACAATACAACAAAATTTAGCATCATTTCTATAGGGTCAATGTTGCAAATAAATAATAGAAATTCATAGTCGTTAATATTAGCTGTATAGTATGCAAAAATAATTTTAAAAAGTTAATATATATATTATAATATTTAGTTTGCCCCGGGCCAAATTTGTGTTTGGACCGGCCCCGATGTTGGGGGAACATGACTCCAATAGTCAAACTGCAAACTGTTTTGAGTGAAGTGTGTCTACCATCAGTAACAAGTTCCAGCATGCTTTGACCATGTAAACCGTACTTGTACCTAATGTAGATAGTCACAGAACAAGCAACATAAATTCAACCATCCTCGCATTTCTCTCTCAGAAATGTCATTGAAAAAGCATTTGACGTTCTCAAAATGAAGTGGTGTATTCTGCTAGCTATACCACATTATGATCCTCTCATGCAAACGAATATCATCACTGCATGCATGTGTTTGCATAACTTCATTTCCGATCGTAAGTAATATGATGACCATTCCTCGACAGGGTCGAGCGACCACATATCTCCATGAGGATAGTGTTTTTTTACAGTGGAGACAATTTTGCTCATAATGATAATGATTGCGCTATAAACGCACTAGAATGTAAAATACTGAAAGATTTTGGCTTGAGTAGTTTATTACTGTAATTAGTAAGCAGTAGGAGATTTCTTTTATTTTGGTATGTATTAAATTATACGGTAACACCAAAATTTGATTGGATCTCCATAATTTTCTTGATTCATTTTCTGCTTCTAAACTGTGATACATATGGTATCTTCGCTTATCTATGTCACATAATAGATTCAGGAACAATAGTAACATTACACATCTCATAAGGTTAAACCTCATAAGCCCAAAGGCTGGGGAATAAATTTTCTGTTTCTCCCCACCCCAGTTTATTCCCACCTGAATTTATAAACTACTTCTCCATAAACTTCAGCGTAAAAAAGGCCGGCTGGCAGTTCAAGAAAGCGGGCAAGAAATGAGTGGAATGCGCTAAAGAAGATTGCTGAAAAGGGGGGAGACGGGTAACTTTTTAATCCCGTTCTTCACGTAGTTAAATAGGAATAATTCAATTTTTACCAGTTGGTTCTTCAATGATAAAATTGTACATCAATCATTCGGCAAGGATGAAACAAATACGAAGTTAGAGATAGAAAATCAAAACCTAAACATTCGCATTAAGCACCAAGGCAGTAAATTAAGGGTCGAGCTGCCAAGTTCATTTCCATGTTCTAATAAGACCCAGGTTGCTAGTTGTGTTCTCTATATACAGTCTGAAAGCAGACTAACAATTCTTGACCTGAGAATTGGCAACTTTCTGTCTTCAGTACTGTCAGCAGAATAAATTCAGATGCATATCTACTTGTGCACCAGTGCAGTAAGAGCATCTCCACCAGCGCGCCCAACTCCGCTCCCAATAGGCCTATTGGGCGCGCCGGCACGAAATTGTCTCCAGCGGCGTGCCCAATAGCCGAAAAGTTGCCGGCACGTCCCAATAGAGCATCCGGCAACCCCGCTTCGCGCCCAGGTACTAGGGACGCAACCGGGTGTGCCGGCAACCGCGGCAACGCGCGCCTCGTCCAATCCTGATGGGTGGGGACGACGCGTCAGCCACACAGACCCTTTCTTTTCTCCCCCAGCGTCCCTTGCGGCATGTATTCAACCCCGTCCCTACTGAATCCCCATCCCTACTAATTCACCGGCGCCGCCACCCCCACCCTCCGGCTGACCCCGTCTCTCCGCGGCAGGAACGGCGTACTATATCTCCCGTCGCAGTGCCTGTAGTCTCTCTCTCTCGTCGAGCCGCGCTTGTTGTCCGGCAACATCGTCGCCGCCTCCGAGAACCTCCGCGCAAGCAAGGTGTTCGTCGCATTGCTCAACTCAGTTCTTTTTTTTCTCCTAAATTCGGGTCTTCTTTTTTTTGCTAAACCTTGTGATAAATAGATGGATAGCGACGACGAACTGGACCTGGCCAGCGCATTGCTCACCGCCCAAGCCGCCACCAACGCCTTGTTGATGAACACTTGGCGATCATCCCTTGCATGGTTGGTTTGCTAGCGCAGATCAACATTGCGCCTCGGATTGGAGGTTCGAAGCCGGGTAGGAGGATGAACAAAGATCGCATGCGGATGCAGGGACATATGACGTTGTGGCAAAACTACTTCGCCGATGTGGGAGGTGATGATGACTTGTGTGATCTTGCACAACATGATCATCGAGAGTGAACGTGCCGATCCTCCACAAGATGACCATCCATACTATCATCAGGGTCCTCTTGCCCAATTTATCATGATAATTTGCCTCCTGATTTGACTGCTGATTTTGCCGTTTTCCTCACATTAACGCTGAAATCAAGGATAAGGAGCACACGAGCAACTTCAAAATGATTTAGTTGCGCATCTGTGGGCACTCAAAGGCCAAGCAGACAACCATCCAATTGACTGCCCAATTTATTTTAATTTTATAATTGTATGCCCTATTTGATTTATATATTCAATTTTAAATTATAAGAATTTTATTTTAGACATATCATTTGAATTATATGATTATTTGAATTTATGATTTGGGAGCGTCTATTGGGAGCGACTGGTGGGGCGCGCCGCTCCCAATAGGCGGCAACCGTTGCCGGCGCGCCCAACAACGCATGTCCGGCAACTTTGCCGGACGCTCTATTGGGCGCGCCGATGGAAATGCTCTAACATCTATGAACCGGCGTAGCTAGCTTGCGCGCGAGATGGAAACGATTTCCATCGATCGATTTCGACCGGTCGTGTTTTTTAGCTAGAAACGGAAAGACTTTGATCGCACAAGGTTTCCTTTTCCAGCGTACACGTATACGTGTCGACATAACCACAAACTTTTGTTCTATTCCTTTTAGTCCGCACGCACAGGAACGTTGTCGTACAAAATTTTGAACTGTTGTGATCGTGTCTATTCCCTTTTAGACGTGCTGTTTGAGCCCAATTAAATTTTCGCGCGCAACAAATTTAACGGCGTTGTAGCAAAACTATTCCCTTTTTTCATGAAAAAAAGTCTATTCCCTTTAAGAGCACGCTTGTTCGAGGCCAATTAAATTTTCATGCGCAACAATTTAACGGCGTTGCAGCAAAAACTATTCTTTTTTTGTGAAAACAAAAAAGTTGTCTATTCCCTTTAAGAGAGAGCCCTTGTTCGAGGCCAATTAAATTTTCATGCGCAACAAATTTAATGGCATTGCAGCAAAAACTATTCCTTTTTTCCGAAACAAAAAAAATTAACGACGTCGCAGCAAAACTATTCCCTTTTAGAGCGCGCTATTTGAGGTCAACTAAATTTTCGCGCGCAACAAATTAGAAAAAACTATTCCCTTTTTTCGTGAAAACAAAAATGTACTTGATTTTTAGTAACAAATAAAACTCCGTCGGTCAAAATTAATTCCCTTTTTGGGTAGTGATATTTTAGGGTAAAACAAATGGTGGGAGATCGAAAAATCTCACTTCCAACTAGTACATATTTATTGAACAAAAATGAAATACCACTTCCTAGTAGTGTAAAAAAATTGAACAAAAAAAAAATCTCATTTTGCCATAAAGAATGAAACAAAAATATCACAAAAAAAGGAATTAATCTGGCATCTGAACAAAAATTAAGTTCTAACAAGAATGGATCAATCTTACAACAAGAATGCGTTAATCTGGTAAATAACACATGCAACAAATCAATAGAGACCGAATCGATAAATGTCAGTCCGCTAGCTAACAGAAAGTTACAAAAAAATATTACACCAAAAAGGAAAAGTCACCAAAGCGGTGGTTCCAAAAAATTTCGTGTGGAGTTCACCATGCCCAGGTCGCTCGAGCCTGTCTGCCCAAGTTGAAGTAGCCATCTTTGGCTTGCGGCTTGCCGTCACCGTAGGTAAACACATCGTGCCACCTCACACCGCAGTGCTCCCTATCATGCCCACCATTTCTAGGCCGCCGCCCCGCCTCCACTGCCCGACGAAACCCTCAAAAAATGCCACGATCACCCTAGACACGCCGGAGAGGAGCCCCAGGGGCAGATCGAGTCCACCATTCATGGTGCCGCCGCGCCACTAACCTCTATCTGCGGCACGCCGTCGTCGACGTGGATCTACAGAAACCGGTCGGAGCAACCACACCCCGGCCAACCTGCCGCACGTAGTGGCGCACCGCGGCCTCCAACCGCAAATCGCTGGATCTGACGAGGTCACCCGATCTTCGAGCAGTCCCCGCGCCTAGAGCATGTTAAACCTATGCGAATTATCGTGCTCCACAACTCTTACTGTTGGGGATATACCAATTAGGGGTATCACCAGCATGGATCAATCCGGCTAGTCTAGGGTGGCCAGCAGTGGTGGTGAAGGCTTTGCCTGCCGGGCGGCCCAGATAGCTGATGACCAAGAAAGGCGGATGCCGGCAAGGAGGAGGCCCAAGACCGAAGCCCATGAAGCCACCAAGCCCAAGGCGGAAGGCGGTAGACTTGACGGATAGGTTTAGGACTCTGTATACTTGCCGGATACGTAATCACCTTGTAACCCTAGGTCCGGCCGCCTATATAGCCGGACCACGGGAAGCCTTTAGGGCATACTCTCATACTTTCACACATCCCATAGCTCATTGTAACCTGTAACACGGCGATCTGCCTTATAGTGAGTTATAGCAGCACGTAGAGCTCCGCCGCCGCCGTGGAGCCTGAAGCTGGGTAAACTGCCGTGTACAATCCCGACCTCGACGACGTCCACCTTCTTGCCCTACGTTCACCCTCGGCTAGCAGGACCCGTCTCCTATCTCAGATGCCGAACGACGACAGTTGGCGCGCCACCCGTGGGCCTAAGGCGTCAGGCGTCACGTTCCAGGCGGGAACCCTAGGCGGCATCGGCGAAACAATCGCCGTCGGCCGCGCCGTGCGCTACGGCGACAACCACTACATCAGCTGCGACGAGTCCTACATCCCCGCAGACGACTATATTATCGGATTGGAGTTGTACCGTTTGGCGGCGTCGATGTATTAATCGGCTACACATCTGAGGCGTATGGGTTGCCGCGAATTTATTCGCCATCCCACCCGCCCTGCAATCAAAATACTTACGCTCAAGACGGATCTGAGTCCGCCTCCTCTCAGGATTCCGCAATTCAGATCTACACTTTGCCGGCATGACGGACTGAGATCCGACAACCAGCCCAATAGTCAGATCCCGAATCTATTCTTCTGCACTCCAGGATGATGTGATGTCGATGCCGGATCCTGATCTTCTGTTCACGTCAACGTAGACTCTGATTCCGAAGAAGATTCTGCAAGCATGTTTGAGCAACGGATCAATCAGTGTTTTAGTACACCGAGCCTCCGCCTTCTGAAACGGCTTCGGGCTCGTCCGTCAACATGCAGCAGGTCTTCGTGGCGGATGTCACCGGAGCAGCTTCAGCACAGCAGGCGGCAGCAACAGACGCAGCCAACGATGGAACCCGGCAACCGCTACACCGTTTCCGGATCCTCCGCCGGCTCCATGAAGAGGTTCTAGAGAAAGGCGAGCCCAACAAGATAGGGAACATGGCGCCCTGGCGGAAGTTCTGCATATGCCGGTGACCGACAAAACCAACCCGGCTGATCTGGAGAAA